>JALPQI010016949.1:0-26565 GCA_025490895.1 Thaumatotibia leucotreta
AGATAGAGACTTCCTCATCTTATGATGTTAACATATTTTATTTAATATGATGTTTTTTTAATAACATTAATACAAAGTATCTATTTAGGAGATCCCAACTCTTTCTTACTTGTTCAAGTTGTACATAATATCATGATTGTGCCAATAAACGATTTAAGTAAAATTAATTATTTTTTCTACTCCCGTACTTTTATTTTATTTGTCATTTACATGGTCGTGAACACACCATTAAGCCCCTACCTTACAGATGTCAAGATAAGTCTATATTGTCTATTCGCTATAAACGCATTCGGGTTTACACGCAGTGCGTTTTTGCATTTTTAAGACACCTCGTGTATACAAGACTTAATGAAATACATGGCTGCCAACCTAATTTAAAAAAAAATCTGATGAAGAGCATAGTGGAGCTTTCTTTTTTAAATTTGACGTCTCCCGCTCGACCTTGATGATTAATAAAATTGTGTGTTGACTAAGAAAATCTCTAAAATTTACAATTTTATTTCAAAATAAATGTGTGGTCGTAGAAAAAGTATTGTATGCAACATTGTTTAACTGAGTCAAAAAATGCTCGTGGCGTCTTCAATAACAATTTTCGGCTTCGCCTCAAATTGTTACCCACACCACTCACCTTTTTTGACCTCTCTTATTTATTTATTTATGTTAGGAGAACCAACAGCTATTACTACAACAATGTTAACTTAATTAGGTTACAAAAAGCCAATTACAGGTTCCCACCAATCTCTCTTAAACAAGGGTTGGATAAAATACTATTACGCGATATACATAATCCGTTTAAATTGTTTTATTTCATGAATAATTGTCGCGGTAACCGAAGAAGATATTATACATTCAATTCATCGAAATTCTAAATCGTTTATGAGTCACAAATTCACAATCGTGGTGTGTACAAGTAACTAGGAGTTGCAACCTCCTAGATATATATTTTGTGACAGTGTTGTTAAAAAATATCTTATAAAATATAAAATATTTTAAAATAAAAATTAAACCGCCTTCAAAAATTCGCCTGATCTAAAAAGTAAAAAATAATTTTAGTTCCTAGTTCTTAGGATTTCCTACCCAAACCTTTAAACATTTTACCCTATTCATTGAAATAAAATATTATGGCTAGGTACCCTACAGATTTCTTAGAAGTCGGTGCCAAGCCAAATAGGTACGTTCATAGTTATATATTAAATAGAGCTTTGTACTGCCTGTACTCCGATTATGCTTTTATTAACAGTATGATCTGCCTCAGTAATTTTGCTGAAAGCATAACAGGAGTGATAGTAAGTTACAAAGCTCTATCAAATACTTATACTCGCGAAGTGAACATATTTGGCTTGGCACCGACTTCTAAGAAATCTGTAGGGTACCTAGCCATAATATTTTATTTCAATGAATAGGGTAAAATGTTTAAAGGTTTGGGTAGGAAATCCTAAGAAGTAGGAACTAAAATTATTTTTTACTTTTTAGATCAGGCGAATTTTTGAAGGCGGTTTAATTTTTATTTTAAAATATTTTATTTTATTCTTTTTAGTACCTTGTGTATTTTATATAAAATCGTTATTTTGTATGCTCTAAATACCTACTTATAATTAGAATGTATTGCACTGTAGTAGGTTAGAATACCTGAACTGGCTAACTTATATGAATACAACAAACATTCCCATTCCATTCCAATTATCAAGGAGATATACATTGTATCATCAGCAGGGTATGAATAATTTCAAAGATTATAGGTAACAGCCTTTAGCATGCCTATATTATTTAAAGAATCACTAACCGCTTACCAACATGTCATAATCATAACTACTAAGCAAACACTTGAATAGATCTCGAAAATGTATGACAGTTGTTATATTATCCTCCAAACAAAGAATTATCCTCCAACTCCTAATCGTTAAGGAGTTATACCTTTCATCATCAGCTCACCAACATGAGGCTATGACCACCTAAAGGCAAATACTCAAATAGCTTCCAAAATACATGAAATATGTTATATTTCAAGAATTATCCCCCAACTCCTAATCTCTAAGGAGTTGTAGCTTCCATCATCAGCTCACCAACATGAGGCTATGACCACCTAAAGGCAAATACTCAAATAGCTTCCAAAATACATGACATATGTTATATTTAAAGAATTATCCCCCAACTCCTAATCTCTAAGGAGTTGTACCTTCCATCATCAGCTCACCAACATGAAAGGATGACCACCTAAAGGCAAATACTCAAATAGCTTTCAAAATACACGGAATATGGTATATTTAAAGAATTATCCCCCAACTCCTAATTGCTAAGGAGTTGTACCTTCCATCATCAGATCACCAACTTAAGACGTTCATGACTAGACGCAAATACTTGATTAGTCTTCGAAAATAAATGAAAAATGCCATGTGTGCTTACAACATTTGAAGAGTTCCCTCGATTTCTCCAGGATCCCATCATCAGATCTGAATTCGGTGACAATGGGACCAACTAGAAGGTATACCCTTTCATACAAAAAAAGAATTTTCCAAATCGGTCCACGCGTCTTCGAGTAATCGGGGAACATACATAAAAAAAAAAAAGATTTCGACGAATTGTAAACCTCCTCCTTTTTGAAGTCGGTTAAAAATAAGTTAACATAAGTCATAACACAAGGAAGTCTCTACTGTAAGGAACAGGGTTATGTTTTCAAAATGACGGGCGTTTGTCCGATCCTTGCTAATAATCATATCGAACGAAAAACGATCATAGAAAGAAAGATTGAAGGAAAAACGAGAAGAGGTAGACCAGTAGACCACGGAGATGCAACATGATATAAATAAAGGAGAAGGTGCATGTCGTGTCGTACAAGGAAACGAAATATATGGCAGAGGATAGACAACGCTGGAGACTACTTCACCGATAAGAGCGGAGCTCTTAAATTACGTGATGATGACATGTAATGCAGCACGCTTTGCACATGATTGGCGCGACAGTATGTCGCTGCGAGATAGGTTTCCCGTCTTTTACAGACTATATTAATAAAAAAGGGACGTATAGTCTATCTCGCGGCGACATATTGTCGCGCCAATCATGTGCGGAGCAGGCTGGAACAGTTAAAGTGTTAAGAAAGTAGCTGTGCCCGCCCGCCCCAGCACAATTGACAACATTTCATATGTTTTAGCGCTATTTTTTATTGTCTGTTTAGAAAGAACTCAATATTAAAAGATACACGTTTTTTTATTTTCAATTAAATTGCAAATTTAATGAAAAAATCCCCTTTTATTACTACTTCGAGCAGAAAGAGCGTAAGTTACAAACGCCAAGAATCAGCTAAATGACGTCACAAGTGATGTTTCAAACACATAAGAAAACGACGAAAATCGGTGACAAATGTCAACTGCCAAACACAAGAGACATTCCAACCGCAAGATTTTTTGGTTATAGTGGCAGCTTTGAATCAGCTATGAGACGTCACTTCCCCTTTAAACTATTATTATGAATTTTTACAAGAATATTGCGATAAAAAAATTAAAAATATATTTTTGTGATCTACATGTGTATATCTCGAAATGGTTTTCAATTTAGGGACATTGAAAATTTTGAAACGTTGTCAATTGCACTATCGTTTTTGGGGACATTTTTGAGCTAGTGTTAGACGTCAACGTTTAAATATTATGGTCACAGAGTAAGGTATGTTTCGCACGTGCCAAATGCTAGATTTAGCCCAGACTTTTCTACCTGCCATACCAGATTCTAGTCTAATTTTCTCTAAGCGTACTCCCTAGCCCTTAGGCAGTAAGGTGGGTCACTGATGTCTGAAGGAAAAAAAGTATTTGTTTTTTACTGGGCACAGTTGTCAATAGTTCCGTTATTAGGTCGACAAAGAGTGTGGATCGAATTGAAAGATCTCATTGAAACTTCAGTACATTTTGTACTGACCGCAATTGATATCTATGTTTCTACTTTTTATTGCAACATGAGCTATTTGAGTATTGTGTTTACCTGGAAATAGCTTTTCTATAGTTACGGAGCCAAAACACGAAAAAAAAGTCGAATATAAAAAGTTTTTTTCGAAGCCCCATACATTTTAGGAAAATTTCTACTTAAATCCGGAGGCAGAAAATCTTAAATTCAAAATATAATAAAAATAAGACAACATCAAAAGGCACCGTTTTGAAACTGTGCCCTCCAGAAAATCGATTTTTTTGAAAAATGACCCACCCTATTAGGCAGGTTTCTGATTCTTACCTTTCTCTTTCTCTTTATCCTTATCCTTCTTCCGTTCTTCTTTAACAATCTTGCAGTACTCCCTAAAGTAGTCTTCTCTGAGCGTACTGCTTTCAACCGCCTTGTATCGCGCCTCGCCATCGACTTTCTTCTTGGCGTCTGCCCACCTCGCGTGGCGGTCTATACTCTTCTCCTTCAGCAATGCTATGAAGTCTGTTTTAGCCTAGAAGGGAGAATGGCGGTTAGAGAGCGGATGGATGGCGTTTATAGGGCGCGGGAGGGCGGGTTAGTGACGGGTTTAGGGCGGTTCTAACGTGTCTTTACATTGCCGATTGGAAAAAATGCAGTCGCTTGTCCATGAAATATATATCGTCCTCCTTGACGTATCCGTCAATGGCGAAACCTGTCATGAGCACGAATGTGGCTTGCAAAACCGAATTTGCTTTTAAAGGTTCTGTTACAGGGCACACAGTGCAACTCGTCTTTGTTGTTATACGTGTAGGTATAGGAAGGCTTTGGACGGATTTTTCTGTACTTCTCCATGAAATAAAGTACTGTCGTAAAATCAGTCTACTGTTATACGATAGTTCCGTGTAATTGAAACAGCCATGGGACTGTAAATTGATTCTGTTTTCTGTTTAAAAATCCAAAAGCATTCGCTTAAAAGTTGTCAAAAAATTTCAAAAATGTTTGACTTCAAATCGAAAAAAAAAATTAAACACGAGATTCTCAGTTTATTATGGTATATTGTAATTTAGTTAACCCGGCGAGAGTGTGGTGAAAAAAAGTAAAACAAAAATAAACTCTAAATATATTGACATAAGTCAAACACAGGGTATGAAATACCCTGCCACACTCCCGCCGGGTTAAGAACCATTGGGAAACTAAATGAGTAGTGTCTTTTCAAAAGGGCTTTTCTACTCTTGCAATAAGGGTTATTTTTTCTATGTTTCCATAAGAGAAATAATCTCTATTGACAAAGTGGAAATAAACCCTTTTGAAAAGACACTCCTCAAATGATCCAAAATGATAAAATAAGAAGAAACGCTACTAATAAGCAGAAGTTTGAATAAAATTCTATAAATATAGAGGAATTGATATTAATAGCAATTGATTAATACGCGCTGCGCTCACGAGTCGTGAACGCGGTCTCAGTGCTTGATAATGGAAACCTAGGCTCTCCGAAACATGTCTCGCGTAGTGACTAAATATACGTGAGTTTAACCGTTTATAACTATAGTTATTATTTATTTATCACGAAAGTTTAAATTCAAAGATTTGAAAAAAGTTTAATTGATGTATTCTAATCTTGAATAGGCTACTTGACCCATTTTTAAAGTTTGTCTTATATTATTAATCAATATCTGATTAACGGAAAAAATATATAAATATGGATTTTTCACGATCTAGAAAACCGCAAAATTATAACTTAAAATTTAAACTTTCGTTACCGCGCGAAAACGATACTAGTCATGTTAATGCTTAAATTATCTGTGGTGTGACGTCACTCAAACCGAAAACAAACATTTGACATATCACTTATGTTATGTCAATGTCACAGCAAAGCTACATGCCTACATGTCCATGGCGAATTTCACTCGTATAAGATTCGACATGAAGTTAGTTTAAGATCCTATGACGTCACATCATGGCCGACACCGTTTACAGAGTACGAAATAAAAAAAATAAAACGAATTTTTCAATAAAAAATATGTACCCATCAAACACTTTTAATACACCGTAATCGAAAAATATTGATCTTTTCAATAAATACTACAGAAAATAAT
Source organism: Thaumatotibia leucotreta (assembly GCA_025490895.1). NCBI lineage: Eukaryota > Metazoa > Arthropoda > Insecta > Lepidoptera > Tortricidae > Thaumatotibia > Thaumatotibia leucotreta. Next base: position 5,982 of record JALPQI010016949.1, read on the forward strand.
ATTTTTTTTGCACTAAATTTGATATGAGTCAAGTAGCCTATTGACTACAGCGCCCTCTAGCAAATTCAACGCAACGGAGAGTTACCGAGTTTGCGGACGATTGTGTGATTCACACGTCTTAGGAGTGGCTTAAGGTTGTACCTTTGAAACATTAAGTACAGATGTCGCTAGTGATTAGTTTTACAATAACATTGACTAAATTTGCTGGAGGAGGCGGATTCGAGTCCCGTGACAACCAGTCTTTCGCAGTTATTTTTTTCTATGGTAAGCACATCTGTTACGACATTGTGGGAAAAAGTTTAATTGTCGATTAAAAATAGTTTGAAATGTCGGCAAAACGTTTTTCATAATAACCCCCCGCAACCTGCCACTATCTCGCCACTGCCAGCTCTTACAAATACAACTGTCTCGCTCCTGCAAAGGAAATGGGTTAGACGCTGAAAAGAGACGCATTAAACGCTGTGGAGAGAATTGATTATTTCATTAGCGCCTGAAAGAGAGAGGTATTAGTTGGTTGCTTGGAAGCAAAGGTATCTCTGAGATGAAATATATTTGATCACGAAATTCTAAACGTTATTTGCAATAAACATTACTGCTGCGACCATATATAACATGGACGTCTAACGCCAGCTAAAAAATGTTGTTCAATTGTGCCAAGATGGGCAGGACATAGCATTTTTCTTAACACCGCGCAAATTTCGGTGCAACATCTTTGACAAATGTTTAAAGAATATAGCCAATCAGAGCTTTGATGGACCAATCACAACTATTTTTAAATGGCGGTTTAAATTTTTATACGACATTGAAATCCATTGCCGTGATGCATTGAAGTGGGTGTGACACTTGTCAACTAAAATTCAGCGTTTTTGAAAGGCAATTTAGTATGGCTATAATGAATACAAAATTCGTCACCCTCGTGTTACCTATATCGAGGGTTGCCTGGTCAAACCAGATAAGTCGAGCAAACCGTTTTTTGAAACACGTGAAGTTGACATTTCAATGAAAAATTATCTCGACTTATTGAGTTTCACCACGCAACCCTCGATATAGTTAGTAACACTATGGATCGTATTTTTGTGTACATTAAGCACTCAATTACGAAAAATATTTTTGATAACGAGGACTCTACGATTTCATGTTATTTGAGTATGAAAATTCAATATTTGTAAAAAAATAACAACTGTTAACGGATTAAGTTAAAGTTTGGTGAAAAATTATAATATTAAGTATGTATTTCACCCCTTAAATTAAATCTAAGCTATTCATAACATTCATCTAAGGTAGGAACTTTATTATAATTTTGTTTTATATGAAAGTAGGTAGTTTTAAAAGCTGTGAAAATATAAGTTTGAATTTTGTTACCATTTTCTCTACACTTTAAATGTATGGCGGTAACAGAGAAGGAAAATTTTGGGACATTTTTTTGTTTTTGGGATCGAAAGAGCTAGTGATTCCGAGTAGATATAACCCAAAATTTACCCATAAATTAATAATTACGAAAATGAATGAAACAAAAGCTGTTTTTGATACTAATTAAAATAATTAGTCTGCCTGCGACCACGGGTGTAACGTCATGCCCGAAACGTCAGGATATAATTAAACGTAAGTTTACGCGAGACCTGTTTGTCTTTAAAATATGAGGTTAAATTCAATTTAAAATAATCACGAAAATAAATTGTTAGAAATAGACTAGGTTTAACTTTAGGGGTAAAATTGATACCTGTACTTCCAATAACCATTTTATCCTAACTATCTCTGACTAACTTTGACTTTACTCAAAACCAACCTTACGGATATGTTATAATTTACTTTATAATTATAAAATCATTACCAAAGCAAAGCTATAAAGGTCTTTCTTTACCGTCTCAATGCATCAAATATAATTTATAATAAATTTAAATTTCATAGAACAGTATCAAGATATAGATACGCGTAAAGTACCATAACACTGATCTTACGCCACTTGAAATAGTTACTTGGATATTCATTTTGATGAAAATAAAAACATCACAAAATTACATTTAAGTACTATAAATTAATGTTATTAGATTTTTTCATTTTTAAAGTAGGACTATGTTTGTATGTATCCTAACGTGAGTACTATTTTATTTTAGAGTAATAGAACAAAACAGAATATTCATATTAGTTTATTTTTCTGTACACCATAACTATTGCCATGGAAACTGCACGTTGATAACGATCACTATTCATCATCGCTATATTTATTCAATTTCAGATCTACAGCAATAAATTAATGAAAATGTCTTCTTCCATCAAATGGGTATTGCAGATAAGAGTTTGTTTAACGGCGATATTATACTACTAGTACTCCGGGTTATAAATACGTATCCAAATTTAAACCATATTTAAATCGACTAAGGCGCAAAACTGTTCACATACTTGATCGTTCAGTTATATTGCATTACATTTCATTGCAGACAGTAATAAAAGACCCCGTTAAGAGACGACGACATCCAAGGAGAGTACGATCGCTTTTGCAATATATCATCAACATCCTATACTACTGTTAAGTGCCATAAGCGGGTTGGCGATCGCAGTAGTGTCTATGATGATGACCAGACATCGGATTCCGTGGGGCGAAACTTCTTGACAGCTAGAGATTTCCTATATCGATAAACTCGTTTATCGATACTACTCGTAGTAGTCTATATACTAGTGACCGCCCCCAACATTGTGTGTGTTTTTTGTAACTTTTGATCACTTTATGAAATTTTGTTATGCTCCTATAACTTCGATAGAAATTGAACTCTTCAGGTGTCTACCTGAAATGGATTTTTGAGTCAAGACGGAAACGCTTAACTCCCGAAAATATGGAAAAAATTCTGGTGGTTTACTTTAACAATAATAGATCGGCCAGTCATGAAAAAAATTTGTGAGGAATAAATTTTTAAAACGTTTAAAAAAAAGAAGAAGATAATTTAGCTGCTATTTTATTATATAGGTAATACTCTTTTAATAAAAAAATATTTTATAAGCAAATCTTTGTATGTTCACTAGTATTTAGAACAATGTATCGATAAATGAGTATATCGATATAGGAAGTTCCTAGCTGTCAAGATGTTTCGCCCCACGGAATCCGATGTCTGATGATGACGCTGCCCATAATAAATCTTGGCAGTGACACTTCAACCCCTTAAGTCGTTAACGACGCCCACGGGAAGAGTAGGGGTGGTGACAAATGTATTCTTAGAGCCTTCACTACGCGGAGCACATACAGGGTGTAATCGATAAGTGTTTACAGGCCATAATTCCGTAAATATGAGAGATATCAGAAAACTTTTAACTGATATCGAAGGTACGTTACCCAACGAGTAGAATTACATTAAGAACTTTTTCTAAATAGATGAAGTAATATTAAAAATATTAAGTTAAAACGCTCCCATGCATTTAGTATGACGACTTACTAAATACTAAATGTATGGAAGGGCTTGAAGTTAATATTTGGGATATTTCTCATTTTATTTCAAAAACGTTATTAAAGTAGGGGCATCGAAAGAAGTCGTTTTTGACAGCTCACAATAGTGTTGTGAAACGCTCGATTTTACTGTCGTAAAATTTTCAGTCAAGTGCGAAAGGGCGTTAGATCTGGTACTTGCCATTAAAAAAAAGTGTTTTAGATACTAAAAAAGTGTTTGGTAATCTTACTTAGAATCATTACGTTGGTAAAGTTGCGTGCTAGCTCAGAGTGCAATGTAGGTATGCCAAATAGAGAAATGCCGTATATACAGTATATAAAGTCACTAAAACCATTTATTAAAATCAGAGCACATCTAGGTGATAAACAACGTAGTGGTACATAAATTATTATTCTACGAAAAATAAAATTATACGTGATTTTATAACAATTTTGACATTTATCTGGTTGTCAAGTTCAACACAGTCTGTAAAGCCGCGTATCCACCGGGCACACGGGCTCGCGAGGACCTGTCGAAACCATAACAAACTTTTAGAAAATATGTGCGTACCTACTATTATAGCAATTATTCGTACCTCCATAAAAAAGGTTTACTTATTTATTTCGATTGACGTATCGGTAAATTGCAGCAACAGTAGTAACATCACTATTCCGTACAGGCAACAATGAAGTTTGACATTTGCTCCATTACACTAACTGTGAATATTTACAGAACTTCATGTGCAAACAAACGTCAAAAACGACTTCTTAGGATGCCTCTACTTTAGTGCAATTTTACTCGTTGGGTAACGTACTTTCGATATCAGTTAAAAGTTTTCTGATATCTAGACCCCGGTATCGGAGGTGCAAAATGGTAGCTGTCAAGTTCTTAGGGATGGGGTAAAAATATTTGTAATGTCGATAATTACAGTTACATATCGATAATTTTTCTTTACCATAATAATTAACTAAGACTTTAATTAAACGCACCTATTTACGATATAAACTAGGACTATATAATTACAAAATCAACAAAATATTTATTTAATGTTATGTAACATCGCCATACTTTTTATTGAGGCAATTGTCGATGAACCTTCTGAAGTTTGGGTTTTCGAATTTGGTCCAAAGTATGTTACAACTGACGAAAAACTTAAGCAGATCTCGGTTACAGTTTAATTGGTTTTAATTTTTTTTTCTTTTTTTACGGGTGTTTTCATACAAGTTTGAGTTGCAATGCAAGATATGCAAGATTACAAATATTGGAATGGAATATCCTTTATTAAATAATTAATATTAGTAGAACATACGTTGTTGAATGTGCTTTTTTATATTCCATTCCAACATCTGGAAATGATGTGTATTCTGCAAATTGTATATTATATGTTTTTCATTCATTTTTGAAGTTCAGGGTGTTCAGTTCAGCAAGAAGTGACTCCACTTTCTATTGTATAAAATAATTTAGGCGAATAGACTCGTAAACACGGCTAAATAATCGAAGACATCGTTGTAAGATGACTTTGACTATCTATTGACATAAATATTTTATTATAAGTATTTAATATCTCAAAAGTTTTTATTCAATGTTGTGCAACTCGAAACATAATAAATGTAATAGCAACAAGAGATTTGTATTACAATAGTAATGATTTATATATTAAATGTTAATTATTATCATAGATCCCAAAAAAAGGGATACAAATAAATGGTCCTTGTACATAAAAAAATAATTGTACAAAAAATCGAATATTAAATGTTAATTATTATCATAGATCCCGAAAAAAGGTATACAAATAAATGGTACATTAAAAAAATTGTACAGAAAATCGAGTATCGATATCGACATCACAAAGTGTGTTTACCTATCCCTAAGTAAGAACAGACAGCTATCATTTTGCACCTCCGATACCGGGGTCTACTGATATCTCTCATATTTACGGAATGATGGCCTGTAAACACTTATCGATTACACCCTGTATAAAAATACATACATTTTTTTTATATTTTTGAGAATGGAGAAAGAATTACCTATTTGTATATTACTCTATATGGATATCGTCGTCTCTCTCTACACAGTATACTTTCATGTATTGTGGCATTTGCAGATTTAATATTAATAGATTTCACAGAGTTCAATGTTATCAACATTTTGATTTCACATACAGCAGAAATATATAACATAACATTTCGTTTCTAATATCCATCAGTTATCGCAAATTTCATAGTCAGTCATATCGTCGCCATATTATTAACACAGGATTCGAACCTGCACGAAGGCCTTTGCATTTTCTAAAAGGACATACATTTATTGTTTCACAATTTATCAGGTGGGATTCGAACCCACACTTGAAGGCAAGGCTTTTTGTAAGGCTTGACATTTTTTTTATATCAGAAGTGGGAATCGAACCCACATACAGCCAATGTAAGAAATTATAAACTGTATTATTCAATATTACAATTATGTGTGAAATACAATACTTATGTAAATTATCATTATCTCTGCCAAGTATTACTGGTTATGTAATTAGACATGGAAAATTTTCATTATCAGCCTATCTCAGTCCACTGCTGGACAGTGGACATAATAGAGGTAATGTCCATAATCGCCACGCGGGGCAAGCGGATTGGCGATCGCAGTAATGTGTCCACTATGATGACGCTGCTGCCCATCATCAATCTTTTATCAAATAATGGTCAGTGACACTTCAATCCCTTAGTCGACTCTTACGACACCCACAGGAGGAGTTGGGGTGGTGACAAATGTATTCCTACTGCCCGCACCATGCAGGCAACAATTACTATATTTTGAACATACGAGTATGTACATACATATTATAGTTAGACGAAAGTTGCAAAGGCATACACAATGCTATGACCATTATACTTTTTCAGTGCTTATAAAAAACTCCAAATAGCATGATATCAGAACAGTCAGTCAAAATGAATTACTGAGACTTGAAAATGTCATCATTTTAACGTTTAGTGAAATCTTACAAGAGAGTACAGTCAGTTACAAAGTTATGTATCCACTTTTTCACCTCAGTAAGATTTTGTAACTGACCGTACAACAACATAAAACAATATCTGCTGTTAAAGTACTTTTGTACATTAAAATATTAGTAAAAATATGGTTTGGGAATAACCAATATCTGCGATCAATTGAATATTCGTCGGATATGAAAATAAGTATCAAAGGAAAAGGCTGTTGTTTTAAAATTTACAAAAATACCAGTAATACGAAGCAGAGATTAGATGACAACTCGTTTGGACAGCAAAAAAGTAATGATTTTTTTTCCCTCATATCCGTAAAATTAGTTCACTTATATTTATGAGTTTACATTTCCATTTCATTTTATTGTATGTCAATTAATTACTGAATTTAAATTACTTAATTTCATTTCACAATAGTTTTCAAACTTTCATTGACTTTCATATTGGCTTTATAATTTAATCTTAATTCTTTCTGAATTCTGATCATCTTATTTTTCGATACAGACCAAGAATTTTTAATTTTCTCTCAATAGATATTAATAATATTTAATTACAATGAAATATTTATCATACTTTATAATACTGGTTGGATGTTTAATAAATAATTGTTAAAAATTCTCAGTCAACAATAAAACAAAAATAAAAACCTGTAAAAGAAAATAATTAGTAAAAAATAACTTTTAACTTATCTTGCCAATTATATCAAAAAATTTACTTGGCACTAATTTTATATTTACATTTATTTCTTTATAGGAATCCATCACCTGAATTTAATTTTACTAAATCTTTATCACTGGCAACATTGCCTTACAATATGTGCATGCACCGTGGGGGTTTATATAACTCTATATAATAAAAATACACTTACCACGAGGTAAGATAGCTTTTAAAAAGCTCGAGAGACTCTAATTTGTTATAATTTTGATCTGTTTGTAATATAGTCTAACCTTATATAGTTTTGAGACGTATAGGTGTGACCATTTGACGATTTCGATTACATCTCATTTCGACGGCTGTTGGTAAAAATTACATTGTCAACTTTGTTATACCGATACTACTAAACTATTTAAATATAAAAGATTTGCAACATCTGATCTAGATGATATAATGTATATTGAATACATTGGAACTTGTTCTTGGGACATTTTCATTGTAAATTCAGAGCCATTCTCAACTGTTTGAACGCATTTTGCCTGTCAATACTTCGACTTGATATTAGTTTTAGTATCGTAGTAGTATTCAGCATTATTTTATTCATATAAAAAATACTATTAAATTCTTGGTATGAACTTGAATCATCACATCACATCACCAGCCTATGATAGTCCACTGCTGGACGTAGGCCTAGTAACTATGCGTATAAATAAACGCATTAGGAGGTAAATACCCATAATCGCCACGCTAGACAAGCGGATTGGCGATCGCAGTAATGTGTCCACTATGATGACGCTGCTGCCCATCATCAATATTTTATCAAATAATCGTCAGTGACACTTCAATCTCTTAGTCGACTCTTACTACACCCGCAGGAGGAGTTGGGGTGGTGACAAATGTAATCTTATTGCCGTCACCACACGGCTCGGCTATATTTATATAGCATTATTTTATTAATATAAAAATACTATTAAATTCTTGGTATGAACTTGAATAAGACCAGATATATATTAAAAATATCTGTTCAAACATCTGGTAGAGGATTCCTTGTGGGACCAAATTCGCTCTCAGTAACCTTGTGTTAATAAAGCACAAAAGGAAAATGAAATTGTGGAATTATTTCCTCGAATACGTTGATATTTTATTGCCAATATATTCAGTACCCATCAGACTAAACTTAATTAAAAATAAATTATCGGGTCAATATGGGTAATATTTATAATAAATAATTATGCTCCGTCTTTTTATTAAATTGTACTGTAACTTGTACTGAAATCACTCTTACTACATATTATTTTTAAAGCATGTTTTAATTTTGACCGACAAAATGTCATTTTCTCAAAATTGAAGCGAAATCCGATCCGATACCGGTGTTTCTCCATACAAAAGAACGGTTCTAATTTCGTTCTTTTTCGTTCTTCGGTATATAAATTCTTTGTTAACGGAGTAATTTAAAAATACAATGTTGTTAATTATATAAAATATTCAGTACTATAGGTCTGTTCACCAAAGCTGGCACGAATGGGATGAATGAAATGAACGACATCTATCATTGTGTGTATGCTGTCCTGCTATACCAACTTGTATCTGTCATTTTTACATCAACACACAGATACTTTCTGTCACTTACTCGACCCATTCGTGTCAGCTTTGGTGAATCAATCTATTTAGAGCATAAAACATTTTAAAATATTGCGCTATCTCGAGGTTTTTTTAACTGTTTCAACCCCTAGCGAAATATCCCGCCAAATCGCGCAAATTTTAAATCGGCAGAACCTACTGCTGCTAAAAATGTTGACAGTTGTTTTCGTTCAAACGGTGAGCAATGACCCTTTACCCTAATCCTTCAGCTAGTTCTGTAGAAGTTTCTAGACACCTCTTACGAGTGTCATTGTCAGTCCGAAAAACACGTTGTCCACTCGGTGGTCAAAAGTTAACAGCTTTTACAAGTCTATGATTTTATTACATAGGGTAGAACGGAGAACCTAGTTGTACCAGTTGTTTTATCGCAAGATTAGTACACGAACTCCTTTACGTATGTCCACCGAAAAGACGATAACCTCTGACAATGACCCACGAGGGTCCGTATATAAGCAGGTCATACCTATAGCTAGAGAGAGAATCGTCAATTGGTCACAAGCTCCGCCCCCGGCAGCCTCGGCCGCCTCGGTCGTCACCCGCCATGCTGGAGCAGTGCGCTGGCCAAACACTTAACTTCGTTTGGATTCGTCGGTTAAACTAGGTCTTTGATGCAGTTTTCGGGTAAACTTACTTAATGCTATATAAAACTGTACCAGAGACTATATAGGAAATAAATTGGAGATATAGTTCGCATTGCAATACGTTCGCTCGCTTTGGGATTCGAACCCTCTTTTATGAGTAGATCAACTATTTTTTAATTTTCTATCAACAAAAAAATACTGCTTTCATTAGAATAAAATTCCAAAACTTTATACTAACATAATTAGCGTGATAACAGAAGATTATCACAAAATTTCTTATGTATTTTAAAGCGCAATTTAAAAAATGATTTAAAGGAAAAGTTGATCGGCCCATATATCTTCGTTGATATTTGTGTGTTATAGCCATCGATTTTCCTATGGGAATCGAACCCGGATACAAGCTGAAAATATTAAAGAATTTATTAGAAAAGTGTATCAAATCGAATGAGGCAATATCAAAAATGGAAATTATGGGAGTCGAACCCAGATGTTTTACGATTCGTCCATTTTTTTGGCAGATAAACATTACAGATAATATATAAAAACTGTATTAGGATATTTGTTTTTAGCACATTTTTGATTATAATTGCAGTGCTTTTATGTTAAGTATTTGACTGTTTAATATAAAAAGGCTATGGCGTTGACTACAATTAAAATTTTGTAGGATTTTGATGCGAAATACTTCAACATTCGCTATGAAAATACTGTTACTATTTTATTCATTTTCTTAATTGCAAATAATTATTTAACTCTTTATTAATGACCATTGCTTAAAACAAAAAAACTCAGCAATATTCTTTGTAATTATCGAAATTAATTATGCATTGCATTCGCTTTAGAATGTCTTGGTTCAAATTTATGACAAAAATATATATGGGATGTGAATTATATACATAACTGCCCTTTTTCAAATATAGCATTGCCTCTCAGTATTGTTATTTGTTATGAACTTGTTATATTTTGTTTGATATAATATTCTTGTCTTTTATTACTTTGAATTTTCGTTTCATTTATGAAGATATATTTCGTGCATGCATTTTTATCGCTTCATCTGAGCAACGGAAATAACAGTGCAAGGAAAATACAATTACATATAATTCAAAATTGGCAAGATAAGTAATAATTCTGCTATAAAACATACATACATACGACTGGTTATATTTTTGAACAGATTTCTTATTAAAATTAAAAAAAAATCTGTTTATTCTCAATTGAATTTCTGATATAATTGAAATCTTTGTTGATCTGATTTTCCTTACACTGAAGTTTCATGCCCAATATGAGAATACGTGTTTGAGTTACATAAGTCGTTTAGCGTGAACATGTTTCAGCCAATCAGAATACACCAAATACACGCGACAGTGAAGATTATTTATTTTATAACCCTTAACTACGAGTATTTTTTTGTTATCGACAAACACTGCATGTATAATTCATTTACAAATCAATTTGCAAATTTGTTGGTGTAATATACTTGTTCAATAATTCGGATTATTTTTAATACCTCAATAACAGTACATTTCTCAAAGAAATTAATTATAGTTGAGAGTTGACCTAAAGAAAGAAAGCTTCCCTTAACTTGAAAACAAAACGAAACCGGCCAAGTGCAAGTCAGACTCGCGCATGAAGGGTTATCAATTTATCATTAAAAAATCACGATTTATTAAATATCTATTTCATTCTACTTCTTAGTATTTGTATCGCCAACATACAGTCGTGGCCAGATAATTAGGAACAAGATTTTTTCTCATACCACTGCCTGCAAACAGGGCTTTGCAAATTTGATAATAATTTAAGAAATAATTGACCATTTTTTAGGGTTCCGTAGCCAAAATGGCAAAACGGAACCCTTATAGATTCGTCATGTCCGTCTGTCACAGCCGATTTACTCAAAAACTATAAATGCTACAGTAACGAAATTTGGTAAGGATATGTGTTATATGAACCGCTACAGGATTATGATACTAAATTGTAAAAAAAACCATTGGGGTGGGGGCCCTCCATACATGTAACTGACGGATACAACATTTTTTTTAGTTGTATATAAGCGTGTGGGGTATTAATAGAAAGGTCTTTGAAAATGATATGAAGGTTTATAAATCTCATTTTTATTTAAGCAAACCGTTTTCGAGATATCAGCTCTCAAAGTCTGAAAAATGTGTCCCCCCCCCTCTATTTTTTAAACTACGCGATATAAAATTCTAAAAAAAGTATATGCTATGCACATTAATAAACTCTATCAACGATTTTTGGTTTGATTAAATTATCTCCTATAGTTTTTGAGGTAGGTTGATTTAACTGTATTTTTTAATAATAACTTGATAATGGTACGGAACCCTTCGCGCGCGAGTCCGACTCGCACTTGGCCGGTTTTCTTTATTAATATCAGAACTTATCTATGACCACCATAGAATTTTATATGAAACGCACAAAAGTGACGTCACGTTTGAGTAATGCCAAATGATCTACTTTTTTTAAGTTCTTTTCAATTTATTAAATAGAAGTTCTGTACAAAAATCAATCATTCAATCATCATCAATCTTTTATCAAATAGTGGTCAGTGACACTTCAATCCCTTAGTCGACTCTTACGACACCCGCAGGAGGAGTTGGGGTGGTGACCAATGTATTCTTACTGCCGGCTTTACGAAAGTAATGTTTGTATATTTATTTCTATTGAAATGATTTACTTTATTTATTATTTAATTTTGTTCCTGAAAAATGAATGAGTATGAATATAAATAACATTGAATTTTAATATCGAAATCATACTCGATCATTTATAAGGCATTTTAATATATATTCATTAAGATTTTAGATTTATGGCAAATGTTGACTCCACAGCTTGATATTAGTCTTACCGTGCGATGAAAAATCAGACCCGTGTAGCCTATTTCACCATAATTACAAGTGTGACAATTGTAAAATATCACTGTTACCGACGTCACAGGCCTCCGTAGGCTACGGCTACCGCTTACTATCGCACGGTCCATGTGCTTGTTTGCCACCAATATAAAATTATTACTAACAACATTATTACATCGTTAATAAACTACTTTTTGTTTTCCGAAACCCGTGACAATTGTCGCAAGGTTTAGTACCATTTCAATCTCGACATGAGGTTCGGCTTACGTCGGAATTTCGCAACAATTGTAATTTTGCTTCGCAAAAAAATAGTTATTTACTGCTGATTTATTGAAATTCCTGCACTATCTGCGTCGGTGGCAAACAAACACACCGCCATTCCGACGGTAACTGTAGCCTATAGACGCCCCCGATTGGAGAAACAGTAAATTTACAATAGCACTTGTCGACGTGGTGAAATTGGGGCCTGGTTTTGATAATGAAAACGTAATTCAGTACCAATATCGTTTCAGTAACATTATCGAGGACAATGAGGAATTCGTTAAAAACGCGCCAACGACCAGAGTTGGGCATTATCTAGATAATTAGTTATCTAGATATTATTTTAAATAAAATCATCTCAAATAAATTTATTTGAAGATAATTCAATTGCAAATATTTTAGTTGTCAACTCTTTTATTTAGATAAATTATCTAGATGAAGATAACGGCCCTCGTTTGTTCTTGAAGTAAGCTCAGATAAAACATCAGGTCAAACCGTCACTATGACATTGCTCATTAAAGTAAACTTAAGTGAAGATAATTCATCTTTTATTTCAAACGTCAAATAAATTATTTAGATAAACGTTGATTCATCTAGATAAATTCAAAATAATAAATGAAGGATTATTTAGTTATTTAAATGAAAGATGATTTAGTCATCGATCCGGTTATTTGTAAAAAGATAATTTTTGCCCAACTCTGCCAACGACTGATGTAACTCCCCCCGCGACCCCCCCCCCCTCGACTCCCTCCTCCCCCCCCGCTCACCTGTTCTCTCTTCCTCTCTTTGTCCTCCTTCTCGCGCTTGCGCACGTCGGCGATGTGCTCGTTGAAGTAGGTGACGCGGTCGCGCGGCTTGTCGATGCCTTTGAAGCGCTCGTCTCGACCGTACTTGGTTGAGAAGTCGTTGAATGATGATCTGCGGGAGAATAATGAGGTAAGTTATTCTCATCATCAGCCTATGTTAGTCCAATGCTGCAGTGTTATTCACTAAGGCAACCGCCTTGCTGTCAGCGCTGTGTCAACGCTGCGGCAGCGTCGAGCCTAAAAATGGTATTCACTAATGTACTTTAAACGACACTAGTGCTCGGCGACGAATGCGGCGTGAGCTGGAACTACATTGCGTCGAGAGTTTGACGTTTAATGTACGAACTTCGTATTCTCTAACGAAAAGCAGCGACGAACTCACCCACAACCTCGCTCACAGCCTCGATTCCTAATGTCAAATAAAACCGCTAGGATTTTTGACACGGCTGTCTCGACGTCGAGCTCGTTGACAAACGCAGCGTCTAATGTGTGAATAAGAGAATAGCATAGCTGGACGTAGGCCTCTCCTATTAATATACACAACATAATCGTCACGCTGGGCAAGCGGATTGGCGATCGCAGTAATGTGTCCACTATAATGACGCTGCTGCCCATCATCAATCTTGTAGAATGGTCAGTGACACTTCAATCCCTTAGTCGACTCTTACGACACCCGCAGGAGTAGGGGTGGTGACAAACGTATTCTTACTGCCGTCACCACACGGGTAAGGTAGTAGGTAAGTTATTGATGAACAACAAATTAAAAAAATTCAAGATGTCATCATCAGACCCCGACTTGGTGCTATCGGGAACGCCACAGGGTTATTCGATTTAAAAATAATCGGTTTACGGTTCTCGGAGATATATATGATGAAGATACGCACTCCCGTGTAAATAAAAGAGACAAAGCGATACTCACCCAGCTATCAGCTATCACCGCCGGGCGAGTATCGCCGTGTCTCTTTTATTTACACAGGAGTGCCTATCTTTTGTTAGTGTTTATAGCCCATAGGCACTGGTCTACCGCGAGCTACTAAGCTATGAACTATCGGCTATAAACACGAACAAAAGATACGCACTCTCGTGTAAAAAAAAAGAGACACGGCGATACTCGCCCGGCGGTGATAGCCGATAGCTGGGCGAGTATCGCCGTGTCTCTTTTGTTTACTTTTGTTAGTGTTTATAGCCCATAGTTCATAGCTTAGTAGCTCGCGGTGAGACCAGTGCCTTACCCGGGTGTACCTTATGTTAGATGTCATAACATTTAAATATTAAACATATTGTGAAAACACAAATCAAATTATTTATTAACTAAACTGTAAACTACTGTGTGCGTGTGTGTGTGTGTGTGTGTGTGTGTGTGTGTGTGTGTGTGTGTGTGTATGTGTGTGTGTGTGTGTACTGTGTGTGTGTACTGTGTAGGAAACTGTAAAGTATTCTAAATAGGAGGTGCAGGCATGTAGTTAGTGCTTGCCCTTAGAGAATGGTCAAAGGCGCCTAGCCTTGTAAGGGATTGCATATACCCGAGAAATTTGACCGGTGGTTGCTAAGACCGAGTGGCCGAGGGGTACAGGCATCAGCCGCGAAAGCTGAGTACGTGGGTTCGATCCCCACCTCGGACATAGGTGATCTTGGTCGTTTTTCTTTGGTATATGACATCTAATATTTATAATTTAAATATTATCTAGATAAATGAGTAACTCACTTGGAGTGCAGTTTAGCTTCCTCCATGAGTTGTTTGAACGCGTTTTTCTTCTGCTGCAGCTTGTTCTTCTTCTCTTTCCGCTCCTCCTCCGCTCTCTCTCGCACGTACTTGTTGTATACCTGAGGGCAATTCCTTTGTTAATGCGTGTTGCTATGACTCCCAAATACGGATGATGACTGTAGTTAAATAGGACATTACGACACAAGTGCGAAAAACATGAAATTCGAAACGAGTGGCGATGTACGAATTTCGTTTTTGCACGTGTCTCGTAAGACGGTTTTTAGTACTAGGCAACGCAGAAAGTTTGTAGGACAAACAAAAAATAATAATATAATTTAGGTAATCTGAACAAAGCATATTCTCATAAACAAATAAAATACTAAGAATACTAAAATCATAGATATACAATAATAACGGGATACACAGTCCGCCGGAAAAAGTGGCACAATAAATAAGCCGCAGAATATGACAATGCGGCTAGTTGCCTGCTTAGTCGTCTTTGAGCCACGAGCAGTGACTGTCAACGAATATGATAAAATGTGCCGTGAAGAACTGCAAGAAAAACAATGCAAAAGTCAGGAAAAAAATAGCTTATACTTCTTTCTGTAAATTGTATGCAAAATATAAGAATACATTTGTCACAACCCCAAGTCGTCTAGTGGGTGTTGTAAGAGTCAACTAATGGTGCGTTTAAACCAAAAGAGCATTCGCTGTTCTAGCGCCCGTTCTACGAAATCAACCAATCACGTTTTGTGTACCGATCGAATTTCGTAGAGCGAGAGGTTAGAACAGCGAATGCTCTTTTAGTTTGAACGCACCTTCAGGAATAGAAATTCCAATGAATATAGCAGATTGATGATGGACAGTAGCGTCATCATAGTAGAAACAGTACTGCAATCGACCTCCTAATGTGTCCATACGAGAGTAACAGGAGAGGCCTACATTCAGTAGTAGGCTGAAATTGTCTGAGTATGTGTACGTGTGTTATAGAGGAAGCAGTGTCTCCGGTACCTGTTTCCTCTCCTCAGAAGTGAGCAGCAGATATCTGCAGTCGCAGACGATCTTCTTGAGCTCCTTCTCCCAGGTGCTGAAGGCACTGACGTCCCTCTAGAATATACTGATGATGTTACAGAGGAAGTGTCTCCGGTACCTGTTTCCTCTCCTCAGAAGTGAGCAGCAGATATCTGCAGTCGCAGACGATCTTCTTGAGCTCCTTCTCCCACGTGCTGAAGGCACTGACGTCCCTCTAGAATATACTGATGATGTTACAGAGGAAGTGTCTCCGGTACCTGTTTCCTCTCCTCAGAAGTGAGCAGCAGATATCTGCAGTCGCAGACGATCTTCTTGAGCTCCTTCTCCCACGTGCTGAAGATGAGTGATGGACAGTAGCGTCATCATAGTAGAAATAGTACTGCAATCGTCAATCCGCTTGCCAAGCGTGGTGATCATGTGTATTTACCTCCTAATGCGTCCATACGAGAGTGATAAGAGAGGCCTACGTCCTGTGGACTGAAATAGTTGAGTATATGTGAGTGTGTTACAGAGGAAGCAGTGTCTCCGGTACCTGTTTCCTCTCCTCAGAAGTGAGCAGCAGATATCTGCAGTCGCAGACGATCTTCTTGAGCTCCTTCTCCCACGTGCTGAAGATGAATGATGGACAGTAGCGTCATCATAGTAGAAACAGTACTGCAATCGTCAATCCGCTTGCCAAGCGTGGTGATCATGTGTATTTACCTCCTAATGCGTCCATACGAGAGTGATAAGAGAGGCCTACGTCCTGTGGACTGAAATAGTCTGAGTATATGTGAGTGTGTTACAGAGGAAGCAGTGTCTCCGGTACCTGTTTCCTCTCCTCAGAAGTGAGCAGCAGATATCTGCAGTCGCAGACGATCTTCTTGAGCTCCTTCTCCCACGTGCTGAAAGCACTGACGTCTCTCTCCTGCAGCATTTGCCGAAATACTCGGATTCGCTGGTCGAGAGGGACGAGGGCTCGTTGTCGCGCCGCTCGGGCTTCGGCCTCGATGCGGGCCTCCTTGCCGGCGTCGATGAGGGAGGAGGTGATTGGGGTCTTCTTTGCTGCCGCTGTTGATACTGGAATGAGGGAAAATGTTAAATGGGTCAACTTAAAATCATGTTATGAGTCTTTCCGGTGACAATTTTAAAAGTTAAGGGCTATGAGAGTTAATTTTCTTATTTGTCATTTAAAAGCACTCCTTTCCTATTTAATTGTATGATAAATATCACGACTACACTCCTACCAGTTGCTTACTATTGACCACAGGAAAGAGGGGCTCTACAGTTCAGCTGAACACGCACTTTTTCTTTCCTGTGGTCGATAGTTAACAGCCTGTGGACAGGTGGTAATTATTTCTATCATACAACGCAATGAAAAAGGAATATGTCCTAATGAAGATTAGGCTTTCATAAGAAAATCAAGCTTTATAGGCTAACTTTTAAATTGACCACCGGAAAGACTCCGAACATGGGTTTTACGTTTAACCAAAATATATGAACAAGCTGATATTTCTAACATACCTGCCCAGAGCATTATCAAACCGGAATCAGAAGGGGATTCGAAAGTACTGGTGACACAACAAATGACCAAGGATCGGACAAACGCCCGTCATTTTGAAAACATCACCCTGTTCCGTATGGTAGAGACTTCCTTATCTTATGATGTTAACATATTTTATTAATTTAAGATATTTATTTATTTATTTCAAATATTTTTTATAACACGAACACAAAGTATCTATTTAGGAGGATAATCAACTCTTTTTTTTAGAATACTTGTACACACCCTGTCTGTTCGAAATGTCGTTACAACGTTATTTATACAAGGTGGAATTCGACGAGGCACCTTTACGGAAATGGGAGATAGTTAAGGCTATACTGAGCAACTTTTACTATGGGACCAACCCCGAAATCGTAAAAAAAATAATAATTTCATACATTGTGTGTATACATGCCGTACCTTTTTGTATGGATAAGTTTTTTTTTATACGATTTCGGGGTTGGTCCCATAGTAAAAGTTGTTCAGTATAGCCTTAACTATCTCCCATTTCCGTAAAGGTCCCTCGTCGAATTCCATCTTGTATATACGCGATGTAATTTTTTTAAATCGTTTATTTCATGAATAACTATCGCGGTAACCGAGTAAGATAATTATACACTCAATAGATTAAAATTCAATTCCAAAAATTCTAAGTCGTTTATTTGTCATAATTTCACAATCAGGGTACGTACAAGTAAGAAGGAGTTGGGATCTCCGAAATAAATACTTTGTTATAATGTTATTAAAAAAATATCTTATAAAATAAAATATGTTAACGTCATAAGATGAGGAAGTCTCTACTGTACGGAACAGGGTTATTTTTTCGCAATGACGGGCGTTTGTCCGATCCTTGCAAATGACACAATATTTATCAAAAAAAGAGTTTATAGATGTAGTGTGAGTGATTAATTAATTTATTGTCTGTAAGTGTCTGCACTTAAACTATGAATATATCCTTGATTGACTACAAATGACACCTATTAATGACTCGAGCGAGGTGTCATTTGTATGGAAACACATCCCTGGTGGCACATCTCTGGTGGAAACGCAGCCTAACTCTGCCTTACTAGCTCCTTCTCCCACGTGCTGGGCCCCCCAAAGGCAGGATCAGGGATGTGTTTCCATACAAATGACACCTATTAATGACTCAAGCGAGGTGTCATTTGTATGGAAACATCCTCACACATCTCTGGTGGAAACGCAGCCTTACAGTGTAATAATAAGATAATAACATGTCTAGGCTTTAAGATTAACAGTGTTTTCTAGCAGCTAGTATATTTTATTAGGCCAGCTACCATAGTGACACGTAAGCGACAAAAAGTAGATGTTTTTATGGAATGCTCCATTACCTTCTTCAGGCTTGGCCTTCTTGGCTGGTTCGGGGTCGGATTCGTCGCTGGACGAGTCGGCTGCTCGCTTCATCTGGCTTCGTTTGTGAGTCGATGACGCCTCTTTGGGGGAGTGCTGTTGGATGTACCAAGTTCTGTGTTACCTTCTTCAGGCTTGGCCTTCTTGGCTGGTTCGGGGTCGGATTCGTCGCTGGATGAGTCGGCTGCTCGCTTCGTTTGTGAGTCGATGACGCCTCTTTGGGGGAGTGCTGTTGGATGAACCAAGTTCTGTGTTACCTTCTTCAGGTTTGGCTTTCTTGGCTGGTTCGGGGTCGGATTCGTCGCTGGATGAGTCGGCTGCTCGCTTCGTTTGTGAGTCGATGACGCCTCTTTGGGGGAGTGCTGTTGAATGAACCAAGTCCTGTGTTACTTTCTTCAGGCTTGGCCTTCTTGGCTGGTTCGGGGTCGGATTCGTCGCTGGATGAGTCGGCTGCTCGCTTCGTTTGTGAGTCGATGACACCTCTTTGGGGGACTGCTATTGGATGAACCAAGTCCTGTGTTACCTTCTTCAGGCTTGGCCTTCTTGGCTGGTTCGGGGTCGGATTCGTCGCTGGATGAGTCGGCTGCTCGCTTCGTTTGTGAGTCGATGACACCTCTTTGGGGGACTGCTATTGGATGAACCAAGTCCTGTGTTACCTTCTTCAGGCTTGGCCTTCTTGGCTGGTTCGGGGTCGGATTCGTCGCTGGATGAGTCGGCTGCTCGCTTCGTTTGTGAGTCGATGACACCTCTTTGGGGGACTGCTATTGGATGAACCAAGTCCTGTGTTACCTTCTTCAGGCTTGGCCTTCTTGGCTGGTTCGGGGTCGGATTCGTCGCTGGATGAGTCGGCTGCTCGCTTCGTTTGTGAGTCGATGACGCCTCTTTGGGGGAGTGCTGTTGGATGAACCAAGTCCTGTGTTACCTTCTTCAGGCTTGGCCTTCTTGGCTGGTTCGGGGTCGGATTCGTCGCTGGATGAGTCGGCTGCTCGCTTCGTTTGTGAGTCGATGACGCCTCTTTGGGGGAGTGCTGTTGGATGAACCAAGTTCTGAGTTACCTTCTTCAGGCTTGGCCTTCTTGGCTGGTTCGGGGTCGGATTCGTCGCTGGATGAGTCGGCTGCTCGCTTCGTTTGTGAGTCGATGACGCCTCTTTGGGGGAGTGCTGTTGGATGAACCAAGTCCTGTGTTACCTTCTTCAGGCTTGGCCTTCTTGGCTGGTTCGGGGTCGGATTCGTCGCTGGATGAGTCGGCTGCTCGCTTCAGCTCGCCGTTGGTCGGCTTCGTGGCGGTGGGGGTCGACGATGCCTCTTTGCGTTGGAAGTACTGTTGAATAACATGTATTTGTAATATCAATAAAATGAACACAATAATAAAGTCGATTTTTTTATATACGATAGTCTAAAGGGCTTGTCCATTAATCACGTCATACTGTATAGGGTGAGGGGGTCAAGAAAAAAATCACCAATTATCACCATAGGGGAGGGGGGGTCATCGGACAAATCACGTGTAATTTTTTGTTACTCTCTGCTGAACAGCATTACAGGTACTATAAAAATTATGTATAAAAAAGTTCCTAGATTTTATTGTAACACTTTGTTGGCAAGATTAATATGTATACCTGTACCAAATTGCTGTAATGTTTTCATGCATGTACTGTTACCGGTGTCACTTGTTAGTTTTAAGAATAGTCTTAAGTTTATTATTATTATTATTTTTTGGTTTTGGTTGCCCTGAAAATCAGCGTCG
>JALPQI010016950.1:0-20312 GCA_025490895.1 Thaumatotibia leucotreta
GAAGAGTCTGAGCACATGTAATGCAATCATGGTAACATCAACAAACCACGTTCAAACATGTTTCAATTAGCAATCTAATTGAAGCATAAATGTGATCAAAATAAAAGTAAAAATGTGCTCGTGCGCACGGCGCCCGCATTTCGGGTTGTTCCGAATAGATCCATAAACGGTGGTACGATAAATGCGTCCATACGCATTGGTAATAGAAGAGGCCCATGTCCAGCAGTGTGCTGAACTTTTTTTTTATATTGGCACAACAAAGGCTTCACTCCGCCTGATCGTAAGTGAAAAGTGGAGCCCAAATCGCGGCGGCAACGAACAGGAGACCAGCAGTAATCTGTCAGTTGCCACCGCCTTGTTGGCCCGCTAGATGCTTCTTCACGCTTCGTTTAAAGCGAACTGCTGAAATAGGCTGATTATGATATATTAAGGTGCATGCAGACCAAAAGATCATTCGCTGTTCTATCCCCACTCTACGAAATCAACGAATCACGTTTCGTGTAACGATCGAATTTCGTAGAGTACGGGATAGAACAGCGAATGCTCTTTTGGTCTGCCATGCACCTTTACAATTCCCACAAAAGGTGCATTCAGTCAGACCAAACGAACATTCGCTATTCGATCCCCCACTACGAATTCAACGAATCACGTTTTGTGTATTACGATCGAATTTCATAGAGTGGGGGGGTTAGAATAGCGAATGCCCGTTTGGTCTGAATGCACCTTAACCAGTAGCCTTAACTTCGGGCCTCAGCTTAAGGTGCATGCAGACCAAAAGAGCATTCGCTGTTCTATCCCCCACTCTACGATATCAACGAATCACGTTTCGTGTAACGATCGAATTTCGTAAAGTAGGTGGTTAGAACAGCGAATGCTCGTTTAGTCTGAATGCACCTTAACCAGTAGCCTTAACTTAAGGCCTTAGCTTACAAGGGTGCTTAGCCAAGTTGCCAATCGCTAGCGCTTAATCGTCAGTCGTAAACGAAAGTCAGCTAGCTGTCTTTATCGCACTAATATGCAAGAGTAACAGAGGGAGAAAACTACGACTACCAAGCGCTAGCGATTGGCAACTTGGCTATGCGTAAGCACCAAGGTCGCCCGCAGCGTGCGCACGCTCGCGGGTTAAGACTTAAGTATCCCTACCCTACCATCAGATGCCGCTTTATTAACGCGCGTTTACTTTCTATCCATCCTGCTCGTATTCGCGTATTGGCAAGAGCGAGCCGGATAGAAAGCAGGTAAAGCTGTCAGGATTGAATTCATAGCGGCAGCCGCAAGTGTCCGTGTCCTAGACTAAAAATAAGAACCTCACCGATTGTACTCTTATCAAATATTAAAATGGTAAACTATCAAAATTCGTTTCTTTTAGAGGCCCAAACGTAGCCGACCGTACAATTTCATAAAGTTGCTCGTTATTTATGTTTCAATAATAGTGTAGAGTTGTGGGGGCGTAGGGGCGTCGATTAATTCAAAACCAGGAATTTGTTAAGCGAGTATATTTTACAATAGCAGTTTCCAAAAATACAATTCCAGACTACGTATATAAATGCGGATTGCGGACCCACAACTGGTATGATGCAGGAGCATACACTTTAAGCACAGACTGAAACCACAGGTACAAGGTTTAGACCAGTCTCCGAGCATCTAAGTTCAATGAACGAAAAGTACTCAGAAAGCTAGTAGTAGCCTAAGTACCGAGTTGCAACAAATCTATACACTACAGAGGAACAAACGTTGGCGCGATCTATTTCAATCCGCGCGCCATCTAGTGACGAATTGGTAAAACAAAATTACTATGGCCGCTGCCGGGTCATGAAACGACGGAGAACAAACGTTGGCGCGATCTATTTCGATCCGCGCGCCATCTACCGACAAATTTAGTCAGCGTAATTTGTTACAATAGTATTAAAAATGTTTCGTTATTAGAAACGGGCGAAGATATCAAACAATTAGAATCGTGTGAAATTGTCGAAAATTCAAAACATCAGCATCACACCGGAAGAACCCCTCAGCTCAGCTGCTTGCGCCTGCGCACGTGCGGTGCTCTCCTGCAACCGCGCCGATCAAGAACGACGTATGCGCCGTAGAATCTCCTCGTAGACTAGCTGTTTCAGTACTGCGCGGTGGATATAAATGCGATTGTGACTTGTGTAGCTGTGTTGCGAAACAAGCTGTTTTAAACAGCCTGTTTAGGGACTTATTTGATTAATGATTTAGACTAATTTACTAGTCAAATAGCTGCTGCGAATGACATTGTTGCTACAGAAAATCAGAAATAAATGACGTTAGGCCGAACTTACATCCGTGGGAAGTTGTTGGCAGTGTGGTGACGGCAGTAAGAATACATTTGTCACCACCCAAACTCCTCTTGCGGGTGTCGTAAGAGTCGACTAAGGGATTAAAGTGTCACTGACCATTATTTGATAAAAGATTGATGATGGGCAGCAGCGTCATCATAGTGGACACATTACTACGATCGCCAATCCGCTTGCCCAGCGTGGCGATTATGAGCATTTACCTCCTAATACGCAAAGTTAATAGGAGAGGCTTTACGTCCAGCAGTGGACTATCATAGGCTGATGATGATGTAGAGAAGGAGCTATACTAAGGAATGAGATACTGATATGGACCTTTCGTTCCTAAGCATCGCTCTGTCCCTATAACTTATGGAAGAGGTCACAGATGTAGAAATGAGAGGTGAATATGTATATCAAAAAACTCACAGGTGTATTCTGGCCTTAGTTATACAGAAAACGACCTTACTCAATACGTTAAATCTTAAGCCGGATTCACAATTTTTTTGGTGACTCCCAAATTAAAAAAATAGAAACCGACTGCAACCGATTTCTTCAAGATCCCATGATTGGACCCCAACATGGTACCAACGGGACCATCACGGGGTTATATCTGTTCGATTATATAAAAAAAATCGGAGATATCGAGTAACATACATCTAATCTAAAAATAATTGAATTGAGAACCTCCTTTTTTCAAGTCGGTTAAAGAAATTGACAGCAAACATTTATCTGACAGTAATTATTTTTTTGGGGTGTCGTCGCCGACGTCTTGTATACACGAAGTGTCTTAAAATCCAAAAACGCACTGCGTGTATGCCCTTTTTTTGGGGATAGTGTAACAGGCCCTAAAACGGCATAATCTGCAACCATAACGACGTCTAAAGCCAGCTCAAAAATGCCCCCAAAAGCAATTGTTCAATGTGCCAAGATGGGCAGGACATAGCGCTTTTCTTATCACCGCGCATATGTCGGCGCAATATCTTTGACAAATGTTTATTGAATATCGCCAATCAAAACTTTGATGGACCAATCACATCTATGGCGCTTTAAGTTTTTATAGGTTGATATTGAAATTCATTACCGTAATGCATTGAAGTGGGGGTTTTACTTGTCAACTAAAATTCAAGACCCTTTTTGAAAGGCAATTTAGTATGACGTGCGGCATCCATGTTTTATTTGTTGGTAGGTCTATTCTATCTCTGGTGCTATGCACTTTGCAATCTGATCGGAGTGATCGACCCCACAAACTACCGGAAAGTGGCCCTTTGAAGTCGAACTCTGAATGAAGCGTAATGCAGCCGCCATGTAAACTTCCTGCACTAACGGATGAACTTATTGAAACGCCTGCCGCGAATGTCGAAAGTGCATTTCTCTCTGTCTCGGTCACTCCAGTGAAGGCATGATTGGAGTGACAGAGATGCCCGAGGCGCTCTGGGCAGGACTTTGACCTACAGCCCTACCGCCAATTTTTGGGGATTTGTCTCTGTCACTCTAAGCACTCTTAGTCGTGTGATGACGGCAGTAAGAATACATTTGTCACCACCTCAACTCCTCCAGCGGGTGTCGTAAGAGTCGACTAAGGGATTGAAGTGTCACTTACCATTATTTAATAAAAGATTGTTGATGGACACCAGCGTCATCATAGTGGACACATTACTGCGATCGCCAATCCGCTTGCCCAACGTGGCGATTATGGGCATTTACCTCCTAATGCGTCTGGCCTACGTCCAGCAGTGGACTATCATAGGCTGATGATAGTGATGATGACTCTAATGACGACTTCGTTGGAGTGAAAGAGGTAAATCCTCGTAATTTACGAATTTTTAAGTTCGCGGTAGTAGGCCTGCCCTGCTAGGTTTATCGAAGGACAACATTGGTTTTTAAACAATATTTATATGTTAATTTGTTACCTATTTAAGTACTAATCACTTCATCACTACATAGTATAAAATAAAGTCACTTTTTCTGTCCCTATGTCCCTTTGTACGCTTAAATCTTTAAAACTACGCAACGATTTTGATGAGATTATTTTTAATAGGTAGAGTAATTCAAGAGGAAGGTTTTTATGTGGGTATAGTACCCGTGCGAAGCCGGGGCGGGTCGCTAGTAGTTAATAAGTTACAGTCATATTTATTTATGGCAAGCATAAGTTGTAATTTTAATAATGAAATGAGTTATTAGCTATTTATGTTCTCATTATTATAGTCCTCATTTATGTTTTACACGCAATACCATTTCTCGAATTAGAATTGAAATAGACGGTCATAATGCACTTTAGTTCTGGTCGCAGCCCATCAAATTATCTCCATTGCGAGCATCGATTTCCCGCGGGACTGTGCTTACCATGAACTGGCAGCGTGAGTTTATCGCAGCCGATAACTTAGTTTACTTTTTACCCCTCTCACTTGCGTCAATATGCGAGTTAATGCGAGTAGGTATGAGCGGGATAGATAGAAAGTGACTCCGCTCAGCTCATACATTTTACGTTCATAGTAAACATACAGGACCGAAATACCATGCCCACTTCACTTTAGTCGTATTGAACAATAGAAATATGGTGCCGTACGTGCTAAACGTGCTGCTAAAAATACAGTATTGGCTGGTAGTAGTACCTACTGTTAATTAGGGTTCCGGAAATTACGAAGTCAAAAACATTAAATGTCTTTTATTTTACGATAAACTGGTCTTAATCGCGTAAACCTACGTTTAATTTTATCTTGACGTTTCGGGCAATATACAAAATATCTTTTGCTATCTCCGTCGGTCCGTCTGTATGAAGTACGAGAATATTACCTACTCGTAATATTCTTATGAGTCTTATGACCATTAAAATTGGAATAATGTCGGTAAGTGCCCATTAAAGAGAGTGCTCCGTTAACTCTCGGTTGCCATTTAGTAAGTACCAACATACAGCCGTGGATTCACAAATCTCGACATAGCAGTATCATCATCGGCCATATCGCCGTTATACTTATTCAATCTCGCATCTGCAACACTCACTTTATAAAAAAACCCACGTATCCAGAGTGAAAAATAGCATTTTTAGTACATATGGTGCCTTTTTTAGGCTCTAGTGCGAGAAGTGGCTCATGTTACGTCAGGTCCAAAACTTCGGAGGGCCACTAAAAACCGCCACTAAAAAGGCCACTAAAAATTCTTAACTCGTGTCGATTTAAAAGACCTATGGGTCGTGTTTTAAAACATCGCCACTCGTTCCGAATTTCATGTTTTTCGCACTTGTGTCGAATGTACTATTCCATGACTTTATTGCTTTAGATCTGCAGCCCTACCGCGAACTCCGAATTCGAAATCTGCATATTTCGGCCATGAATTTTGCAGACAAAAATCTTCTAAAATTTGCGGATTTAGAAGGTCACGGTAGTAGGCCTGCGGGCCTAGCCAAGATGCAATTCTGCAATTGTTTACGACAAGCAATAAGTAACAAATGTATGGGAAAGTGACAGGCGTGGATCCAGGGGGAAGGGGTGATGGCCAATGGGGGCACTTGCCCCAATGACACTGGATCTAGGTATGCCAAGGTGCCGTTTTAAGTATAAAATACTGTCATATCATAGGTCAATGCCCCCCCCCCCCCCCCTGAAGGAAGTCCTGGATCTGCATCTGGAAAGAGATTCGTACGAAAAGTCACGTGACCATTTTCATACATTATAATAGTTATTATTATGGTCACGTGACTAGCGTCAAATGCATCTTGGTTAGGCCCGTTGAGGTTGAGTAAGTATAGCTACGATATCGATATTCCGTCCATTGCTGAAGGTAGGTAGGCTTCATGTTGGGCCATAATACTCTCCTGGACTTTCCCCATGCAACAACCACTCGCAATCCTGTATTTCGTTAAACACATAAGAGGATAATAAATAAATACACAATGAAAAACGCTGCAAAAATCATCTGCTAAAGATAATGAATAATGATGATGTGCCTGTAGATGTAGCGACCATCCAATTAAGGTGCATTTAGAGTTAGACCAAACGAGCATTAGCTCATTCTATCCCCCACTCTATGAAATCAACGAATTTCGACGAATCACGTTTTGTGTAACGAACGAATTTTGTAGAGTGGGGGATAGAATGAGCGAATGCTCGTTTGGTCTAAATGCACCTTCAGTTTCTATTCCCGCTTTTAGAGAAATAGGCTAAATCTGTAGTTCGTCAGTTAGGTCAGTATTTTTGGCGAGAGCACTGCAGTATTCGATATCTAGGTCAACCCAGTTAGTGGAAGCTGATGCCTGATACCTATCTCAATGGCTCTTTGGGGTATGAAGCGCAGTTTTAAGCGATTAGCGAAGAAATATAACGAGTATACAAATAAGTAACTTCTTTAATAAAATAATTAATATCACCATCTATTTCAGTTTACTACTGGATATAAGGCTTCTCCTATTACCTATTTTTATAGACGAATTAGGAAATTATGCCCATAATCGTCACCCTGGGCAAGCGGTTTGGCGATCGCAGTAGTGTGTCCACTATGATGATATTGATAATGCTGCTGCCCATCATCAATTGTATATAAAGGAGTATTCATTGACATTTCAATCCTTTAGTCGACTCTTACGACACCCACAAAGGCGACCGGCTTAGCGGAAAACCATACGTGCTCCCTGTCGTACCCATATCGGCATCCCGCTCCAACTTATGGATTCGCTCGCCGATGGTACCTTAACCTAGCTGAAATTGCATACCAGTTGGGGCTATGTTTAAATGGGGCTTTTTCGCGCAGCCATTAACTGATGTTCGAATTGCACACATCTGAGGAAGTTTAAACTAAAATCTGTGAAAGAAAATGTGGAAACCGGAACATGATTCTCAATTGAAGTCGCCAGACAAAGCTAGATTAAGCTCAATGCTACATTTCAAATGCTTACAGAGCTTCCGAGAAGCATTGTAATGATGAGCTCACAGTGTAGATACCACTGTACCTAAATCATGCCATCTTTTACCTTACGCCGCGGTTCAGCGAGCCTGGGGTCTCTTTGACAACCTACTCTCAAGCTTCCTATTGGCACTAAAATCACCGAAAAATATGAAATTATTGAAAGTTCCCAACACCCCGACAATCTCTCTGCTTTGTAAGGTACACTTGTCGAGAATGCCTTATCACATTAAGTTTACTAAGGCTTTGTGTACATTAATTTTTACTTATGCAATAAAGGTTAAGTAAATAAAGGCGGCTTAAGTAAGCCTAGACCACCAACATTTCTCCAGGAAATTTATTTCGGACCTTGTCAGACTAACAAACATTATTAGAAGCCTCGATGGATCTCAAACCATTTTCACTGTGACAAGGTAAGTAAACAATTTCATAGACCTTAAATTCATACTTACTCTAGTTAAAGTGATAGGTAGCGATGTGAATATCCTCAGGTCGACTGCTGCCCCTATTCCTTGCGACCCACCCACGATGCTGACTTGTTTGATACTAATTTAGCCGTTATTTCCCGGGGAATAAGGCTCGTAGTTGCTTGGTAAACAGAAATTAAAGTGCATAGAGCGTACCTGAAATATAGTGGTGATAGGTGCAATAGGTAGACTTTTGATTTGAAAATAGGGCACACACACAAGTCTCAAGTGAATCCTTCCTTCACATATTTGGCGACGAGCATTACGCGAGTCATATCGAAATGTACGCATTTATATGTAGATTAAGGGTAGGTAATACTAGGCTGTCAGTATGCTTGTTTGGGTAATAACGTTCAACGCAAATACCCTATCTTTTTCCTTCATAATTTTTCATCAGGAATATTTATGTCAAGAGGTTTTGAATTCCTTGAATGGGCCAATGAATTATCATATCTATGAACTGACTAATTCTTAAGATCGACGGAAATCTTAATGTAATTTTAATGTTATGTGACTCATGTCATGCTTACTACTTAAGTGTTTCCGGACGGATAAATACTGACTCACTAACTAAACATACGGCCTGGCCACTGTCGGGCGGGACTAAGGAGATACTCTTCTGACCTGACTGACAAAAGACTTCTATGAATTACCGCTTAACGTCCTTATCTGTTCATAAGTATTC
Organism: Thaumatotibia leucotreta; assembly: GCA_025490895.1. Lineage (NCBI taxonomy): Eukaryota > Metazoa > Arthropoda > Insecta > Lepidoptera > Tortricidae > Thaumatotibia > Thaumatotibia leucotreta. The sequence continues at coordinate 8,346 of JALPQI010016950.1, forward strand.
ATTCAAAAGTTCATTAGATTAGATGTAACTGCCCCAGACACAATTTGGAATTCCCAAAGTGACATGCTATTCCTGTGGTTGTTTGTGGCCATTTCAATGTGTTCGATTATTTTTTCTTCATAAGGTCAATGCGGGTAAGACCGCCTATCAGGAAAGTCCGTTTCAACTGATTTCCGATCCGAACTTATCAGAGTAAGACGCATCATTATGTTCATTATAAAGGACTTTCCATAAAAGTAAAAGACGCCGGACTTCCCACACTGACCTTATAAAACAATTAAATCTTACTAGGCTTATATATAGGTACGGACGAAAAAGAAAAAAAATTACATCGTCCTTTGTCCGATTTTCTATCAAGACCCTTTTTTACCTACCTACTGAAAGATTCCTATATTATAGGTATTAAAGCGAAATACCTCTACTGTATAAGTCAAGTCAAATGATTCTTTATTCAAATTGAAATAGCAACAAACTCTTTTGAATGGTCTAAGTTACATAAAATTAAAATAACTTTAAATAAGGTATGCGGTGTGTCTTCCTGTCCGAAAAAAACTTTGTGTGGCGCGGAACCCTCAGTACGCGAGTCGGACCCGCTTAAATAATTGACTAGGGTAAAATCACCAATAGATGAACAGTTAAGCAACTTTCCCAACTTTGAATATTTTTTTCTATATGATGTAACTCATATTCATCAATTTTTATTATATGATTCCGCATTTAATTGAGTTTAAAATAAATTATTTTCATGCCTCGTATTAAACTTCAGTAATTGTATAAAAATGATAATACTAAAAAAGGAGTCAAATTTCCCAATAGTTGAACAAAGTGCCCTATCTCTGAACAATTTGACCCCAATAGATGAACCAGCATAATTGCAATATAGCGAGACCAATATATGAACGGCAAGACTCCAATAGATGAATAAAGCATAGTAAAAACGTTAGTTTCTTAGATAAATTAATTGAATTTAACCTAAAAAACCTTCTTTTGATGAAATGTAAACAAACACGGTGTACATTGTGTAACAATCTGATCTCCAAGTTTAACTTTTCCCAAATTCAACCGTTCAATTAAATCAGTTGGTTCATGTTTTGGACACCGCATCAATGAAATGAACGAACTAAATTGATTCGAATTCATTTATTGGAATCCAACCCAAAAGATGAACCAGTAAATTTTCCTAGTTCACGTTTTGGACAGCGATTCTTAAGTTGAACAATCCCGTTTCCATACAAAAATAAATTACTTTAAAACGTGATACATGAAAAAAGGGTCGTTCATCTTTTGGTCTAAAAATCAACTACAAAAGTGATTGTAATTTTATATATAAATATTACATCTAGCTATTTTATTATAATTTACACAAGCATTTGAAAATACGAGCCTTTGCCCAAAAGTTGACCGTCGTTCATCTTTTGGCCCGAACACACAATATTGGAACCATAACTTGACCAGCAAATATCTCATAAAATAAATAAAAAAAATATATTCTTTATAATATAAACAATAAAGATATTAGTCTAGAATCTATACTGAAGTGAATCAAGGAAATAAAAGCCATATTCGATTTTTTACGTAATAGAAAGCTTAAATTTTTGAGGGCTATTCATAATAAGGATCCCATATAAAACGCAATTTTGGCGCGAAGCGCGAATTCGACGACCGCTCACTGCCTCGTGCGTGGCTTAATTGTCTGGGAAATCGCATGGGAGACGCAATGCGTGCTGCTGCGTGTGAGAAAAATACTCTCGGGCGTGCAAAATTATTCCTAATTTAATTATTTGCATTTTTAGACCTATCAGTCAACTTCTGGGTGGCAGTCATCTATTGGTGCTTTTACCCTACTTGATTTAGGTAAAGCAAGTATTTGAGAAACTGCAGAAAATAGCGTCCATTCAAATCAGACGTGATCGTGACGAGCGATCCGATTTAAATTGCGTGAGAATAAATCTTCTTAATGCCTTAGGCCGCCGGTTCATTGTTTACAGTATAATCGTAAAGATTATGGTGGATTACGTGTTTTTGGATATGGTAATGTACCGCCAAGGAAATAGATTTATTTATCATCTTCACAAGACAGAACAGCAGTGTTATTCAGTAAGGAAACCGCCTAAAAATGGTATTCACTCATGTACTTTAAACGACTGTTCCTATTTCCGGACTGTTCCGGATCTTCAAAGTTTTCAAACCTTCAAGAAAAGAGCATATTCCCATCTTAAACGTAAACGCATTTGTAATACCACGGGTGTTGCTAATAGTCCATGTGTCCACGAGCGACGGTGATCGCTTACCATCAGGCGATACGTCTGCTCGCTTAAAAAAGATGCCAAAAATAATTCAGTCAGCCTACTGTATTTTGTGCACTGGCGCCCGAATGCAGCATGTGCCTGAAGTTTTATTGCTGTTTTATATAAATAACCGGCTATCAGGTCGTTACGGTTTGATTCGTCTTCGCTATTGGGTTATATATAATGCCTAGTTTGGAAACGTTATCTATTCATAATTGCAATTTGTGAAAGTAGATTTTTTCTATTAGGTACGTATTTTATATGTTTTTGTCTTTATGAAAAGTTTTAGGTAACCTAAGGAGCATATTGTCGTCACAGGGTTGGGATTTGTTCAATTATTAGTAGGTATAGGTAGAAGTGGTAGAACTGATATGTGATGAACATAAACAAGCGTTTTAGGCCGCTAGTGATAATGCTGTCAAACTCCAGAGGTGTCGCATTCGTCAGGAGTCGTACTGTGTCGCCAGTAAAAGATATAGGTAATGGGGCCGATAGTTTTCATGGGTTCACATGGTGACGGTGCTTTGACATCGAACTTTAAGATTATACTTTATTCAAAGTATTCTATATCACAAAGTATCAGTCAGATATTATTAACTTTATTTCAGCTGTTTAAATCCTGTACGAGCAGAGCAGTTATGGTAGCGCTATCCTAAAATAACCCAAATGAACCGCCCATTTTATGAACAGACAACATTGCAGTTCTAAACATCAAACTGGAAATTATCTTTCTAATGCTAAAATAAATAGTCATATCTATATAAATAAATCTTTTCTCCAACCGTGGCTGGCAGACGGCCGAACTGCCAGTTGTCGAGGGCGGCCCGCCGCGTCGCGTCGCGGGCGGACGAAATTAAAAACAAACCATTCGGAAATCGAACGTTCGAAATTTGAATTTCAATTTTCAAATGTAGAGTAGTGATGCGACACGAAATGCCGAATACCGATTAGTGTAGTGATTTGAATGTGAGCGCGAAGTGGACTGGAACGTGTGTGTAAACTGCAAAGTTTCAGTGTGATAAAATTAATTAAGTATAAGGTGGATAAAGTATAATTATGGCATTTATATTATAAACAAGCATGAATCATTAATATATTTTCCTACTTTGAGAACCTAGGTATTATCAAACCGGAGTCAGAAGGGGATTCGCGAGTACTGTTGACACAAAAAGTGACACAACATTTACCAAGAAAAGAGTTGTTTATAGATGTAGTGAGTGATTAATTAATCTATGGTCTGTAAGTCTCTGCACTTAAACTATGAATATATTAATATAACTATGAATATATCCTAGATTTACTTATACACTGTTGTGTCAACACCGTCAACTACTTTCGGATCCCATCCTAATCGCGGTTTGATAATAACATTATGTTATTTTAGCATACAGGGTGTAAAAAAAACTAATTTTGACCAGGAAAAGAGGAGCTGGTTTTGTATGGAGGTTTGGTTTTGTGTGGAGGATTGTATGCATTCGATTTAAAGGAAGTGTTAAAATAACCAAACAAAGACTTGTCTTAAAGGACTAGTATCTAAGATATAATTGTTAAAAAAAAGTAGGTATCCATTTGAAATGAGCTTGAAAAGTCGGCTCAATCTCTTAAAAACAAAACGAAAGTAATACGCGTGTAATAATAAAGAGGAACAAATGTATAAATAAACTGAAAACGTTGACCCGCCGCCGGATTCCGCCAATAACACAACGAGGGTAATGCTTGTGCTAATTGTCTAACCTGCGAAAAGTAGATTATGTTTAGATGCGTTTTCAGGTGGCCTTCGAAACCTCACTATTTTTACAAGCTTTTATTTAGTTTCACCTGTTCTGTTTTATGTTTCCAGTAATAAAATTTTGCGTGATTTCCGGTTTCCGATTGAGATAAAGTTTTGTATAGGTACGTTCTTTACTTATAGTTTGGTTGGTCTGGATTTGTCTCTTTCGTGCATAGTCAGAGAGAATCGTACTGATGACACAACATCTGACACATGACACTGAAAGAATGCGAGGTCATCATCAGATCATCACAAGTTCACTTAACTTGTCAAGTTAGACAAAGACAAGTTAGAATTAGAAGCCCTACATACACGCATCATACAACTTTTTATACTAGACATGGTCACTAAAACTAACTTACCCCCAACCACTTCATCACCCCTTTGTTTTAAATATAATAATATATACCTTAATTTAATAAGCGAGGTGCAATCGGTGCAATATCTCCTCAATATAATGTGCATAAATTTAATGTAGTAAAATTTTTTGAGCTCCATATACGAGTGAATTCGTGTTAAACCTTAGTTACTCGCAATGTAAACCTAGATTTAATTTTGAATCTTTAAATTAATTCATAAATTATTACGCGGAGTATTGTACCGCGTCTAAACTTTAAATATTCTAAGCTCTTACTCGTAGCAGCGCTCGAAGCTCCAAAGTGGCAACAAGAAGGAAAGAAGAGAACAGGGGGCCGATTTTTGAATTTCTATCGCACGAATTCAAATTCCCGTTCGAATTCAAATTCGAACGTCAAAATTTTTCACGAATATTTTCGAATGAAGCTAATATACCCTATTTTTGAAAGTCACACTCGAAAAGCTAGAGATTGATTATCGATATCTTTGAGACACGTTGCACGCAGAAAGTCGATATTTACCGGTTTTTAAAATTTAATGTAATAAAGCTAAATTATGGCACACTGACGTCGGAATTTATATTCCAGCTAAAAATAGTAATCAATTATAACATATATATATTATTTATCGGTTTTTAGTATAAAAAAACATGTACCGCTAGTGAATCGGAACGTAAATCTACGATCAATGTTATTATAATCTATGGTGCACACAAACAAACATCAACAAAGGCCCTACCGCGAACCACGAACGAAGTGTTGCGGTGGGGGAAGGCGGATGGCGGGCGGCGATGGGTGGTGGTGGGTGGCGACGAGTGGTGGTGAATGGCGACGGGTGGTGGTGGGTGGCGACGGGTTGCGGTGGGGGGAGGCTGCGGGTGCAGGCGTCGGGCGGTGGTGGGTGGTGATGGGTGGCGACGAGGGGTGGTAGCGGGTGGAGGCGTTGGGTGGCAGGTGGTGGGTGGCGACGAGTTGCGGTGGGGGGGGGGGGCACCCTCCACCCCCAGCCACCACCCGTCGCCACCCACCTCACCCCGCCGCCGCGCACCACCCTCAATCACCACCCGCCTCCCCCCACTGCAACCCGTCGCCACCCACCTCCCCCTGCCGCCGCCTGCCACCCTCGGCATTAGCCCACCGCCGTCCACCACCACCCTTCGCCACCCACCTCCACCCGCCACTACCCCCGGTCACCACCCGCCTCCCCCCACAGCAACCCGTCGCCACCCACCACCGCCTGCCTCCCAATGCTACCACCCGCCGCCACCCTCGGTCGCCACCCGCCTCCCCCCACCGCAACCCATCGCCACCCACCACCACCTGTGTCACCCGCCACGTACACGCATCTGGTGTGACCCAGCCTTTATCCAATTTCTATTAATAGAATTGAATACGAATGGTCAACCGCATTCGTTTTTGAACTTTCTATCACTCGAATCTCAAAAATAGCATTTCATCGTTTTTATTCATTTTCGAATGAAAGATTCGAGCGTTCGAATCTCAAAAATCGCCCCCCAGGCGTTGCGAATACTTGAACACAAATAAGTTCCGCTATATTTGCACATTAGGGACAGATAAGATAAGAAAACGCTGACGACTGGAAGACGAAGTTTTGCAAAATATTTGACTTCATTTACTTAAATGCAGATGCGAAGATACGAAATGTCTCTTAGGTTAAAAGGAAAAGTTTTATTTTCGGTTGAAGGAAATCTGGCCTATCACATCAATGAGTACATAAATTATGGTCGCATGTTATAGTCGATAGTTTTTTTTGTGCAAAGAAATCACAAAAAAGTTTCTACTATGACATGCGACCATATTTATGTACTCGTTGATATGATAGGTCAGATTTCCTTCAAATGGTGTAGCAGGATAGCCTTGGAAAAAAATCCCCTAGAAGTTATGGTTTGAAACTATGTCACCATAGGTAAAACATGTTAGTTGCAGTTCTTGCCAAAGTTAAAGGGTCTTTTTGTGTTATCTATATTGAAAAGACACTGATTCCTTAATATTTAGGATTTACAACGGGTGGAGTCTAATATACTCGTCTCTTCAAAAATCTCTGACAGTAAAAACAGGTGACCAATTCAAAAAATTTAGGCGCTAAAAGTTGGCTGATTATAGAAAATTTTACTGTTCTGCCTTTTTTACTGATAGAGATTGTTGGACAAAGAGATCATTAAATACCAACACAATCAATATTAAAATTATCTTATGAAATAACAGTGCTTTGTATTTTATTACGTATTGACAAACAACGAACACTACAAACAACACCAATTTCGCTTGCCGCAAGACAATAGCATTGCATGATGAAGTAAGAGACATTATGTTTACAGCCTCATGCCAATTGAATGAATGAGCCAGTGAACGAATCGGTAAAACGGTGACATGGAATACCGCAATCAGGTCAACTAGAACCATTTTGTTTTTACGAGGTGTGGGACAACACTATTGTGGTCACTTTATTTTTGTAGTGTAGCTGTAAGGCAGTATGGCTAGTGCTTTCGCCTGTCCGCAAGGACTTAACATATAAAAAAAAGTAGTGTAATTGTAGGCAGTATGGCTAAATGTTTTACCCCCTTATTCATAAACGACTCCTAACTTAGCAAGCCGATAAGTACAGTCGAGTGCATTAATATATAGACACATTTGTAAGGGATCAGTATGGAGTAGTGTATATATATTAATGCCCTTGACTGAACCTATACACGGTGTTACGCGAGCAGTGCGAAAGATTTTAACTATGCATTCTAGACATCAAAATAAACAAAAAATATTATGAGACCTAATGTCAATTCCACCAAAATAATTTTTTTTTCTTTTTTTAGGCCGATTTGAATATTTTTTAACATTTCCAGTACTTTTTATCATAACAACAATTTGTTTAAATTATTTTTTCAATTGTTTTTTTTTAGGTAGAGGTTATTTCGTCAAGTCTATTCGTATTTTTTAATTGTCAGGCAAAAGGTGTGGTAATATTAGAACACATTGTGGTAGCATTGTAATCCAAAAGAAGTTAAATGACGAGTTACGTCGAAAAACTTATTTCGAAAAAAGTTTGATTATCTCTGAAACCAAGCCGAATCCAGGAAATTTTACATAACATTAAAGACTCTAAATATGGTCAGGAATCCAGCATCGGAATGCTGACGTAACACCGTGTATTTTGTTCATTTCAATGCCACAGACATATTGATAACTATAATTACGCTATTTTAGATCACAATCTCAGTTTTATTATCACCAACATCCAACATAAAATCTATAACCATGAGTTCAAATACATTTTGACGTGACAACGTCTTATAAATTGGTTTGCCGGGTGACACTTCAAGAAACTGCGTTACGCTCCGCTCACGTTATGCGCTCACAATGAGAGCGAGTGAGAGGTACGCGTCCCTTCCACTCGGGCATGGTTAGCCCGCCTAAGAGATTTTACCACTCAAAGTCGTTGTCACGTAAAACTTTAGCCCGTATACCGACTTTACAGGCAACCAATTTTTTAGTTAAAATTATTGATATTTATTAGTATCAACGTAAAAATACATCTGCCAACGTGTTTCACGATACCTATGTGTCAAAGACAAATACTTCAAATACTATCGAAAGTCAGCCATATGTTTAGATTTTTTTGTTTTCTACTGATGAACAGTCCCTAGTAGTCTTCTATCTTAGGTTTCATTGTATAATACAGTAAATAAAATTGACTGACCTATAAACTGAACAGAAGTCAGTAAGACTAAATAGGTACGTACATAAATAAATAGATAGTTAGAGTAGTAATTTCCAGGTGTACGATACAAACCCGAACAGGGTTTAACGTCACCTTATGGTATACTATGTAATGCTTTTCATGTAATAAAATAAATAAAATAATAAATAAAGTCCCAGAACAGCTCAATGAGTTCTTGTGCCTAATTGAGGCAAAATTCTGATCGGTCAATTTACTCCTGTCAACCTGTGAATTTATATGAACAAGCTCTAAATTTATGGACGTAAAAGTAATATTTCGTTAGAAACTCGATGATGAATGGCTACTTTATATAATTTTGTAGCTGAATGTTAACTTTAAAGCTTCTATAACAGATGGAGTAAACCCGTTGCTTTGGGACAATGGTTATTAATTTGTTAAAGTAACAGTTGGCTGTCGGCAGAGACCGGGCCAATAACAATAAATCTGTCAATGAACGAACGACTTGTCCTAACTGGCTGACTATCTACGTTGTTCAGTAATAAAAATAATAAAAAGAAATGTCACTTTTATAGATCATGTTTATTTTGCTGTTTGTTTTTATGAACATGCTAAGAGAAATAAATACTAATTTCTTTACCTAATGTTTTGGCAGGACCAACAGTTAATGATCTACTTTTTTTCGTGTCGTCGTTTTATGTTTGAAGGAGATTAACGTAACATGGTAGTGTGATATTATGAGAAGAAACGAAAAATAAATAAAAATCGGTAATCAATCTCCTCCGAATGTTATGCAATCCCCCAAACTTAACCCGTTTTAACCACAAAAATTAGTTGACACGCCACTTCTTTTTAAATCTACCAGACAGCCCGATTCGTTTTCGGCCAGCCCTTTTCTTTTTTTTTCTAATTCCAAGAGACATGTCGGTTTCGGACAGCCGTACGCAAGTTGTCACCGAGTCAAACATCCGGATATAGAACGGTTGCGTAGACGTCTGCCCTAATTGGCGGATTCAAGTGCAAATTACGACCGTTATGATATTTTTGGAATTGGAAATGTCATTGGCCCGGATTGAAGGGAAGTGTGTTTATTAGCGATTGAGATCGTAGTTTTTAGAATCTAAATGCCAGTGACCTGAGGGCGGATATGGTACCTACTTAGTTCCTGAAATATCTTACTCAATAGTTTTCCAAAAACTATTTTTCAGGAAACTCTAATAAGGGACTTGAACCAACATGGGAGAAGATTTCAAAGACGTTAATCTTTATCGCAACATTCACAAAATCCGTAGCAAACATCAAGTCAAAAATTTGAATGATTTTTAGGGTTCCGTAGCCAAAATGGCAAAAACGGAACCCTTATAGATTCGTCATGTCCGTCTGTCCGTCTGTCCGTCTGTCACAGCCGATTTACTCGGAAACTATAAATGCTACAGTAACGAAATTTGGTGAGAATATGTGTTGTATGAACCGCTACAGGATTATGATACTAAATTGTAAAAAAAACCATTGGGGTGGGGGCCCTCCATACATGTAACTGAGGAATAGAATTTTTTTTTTAGTTTCACATAAGCGTGTGGGGTATTAATAGAAAGGTCTTTGAAAATGATATGAAGGTTTATACATCACATTTTTATTTAAGCAAATCGTTTTCGAGATATCAGCTCTCAAAGTCTGAAAAATGTGTCCCCCCCCCTCTATTTTTTAAACTTCGCGATATAAAATTCTGAAAAAAATATATGTTATGCACATTAATAAACTCTATCAACGATTTTTGGTTTGATTAAATTATCTCTTATAGTTTTTGAGGTAGGTTGATTTAACATTTTTTTTAATAATAAATTGATAATGGTACGGAACCCTTTGCGCGCGAGTCCGACTCGCACTTGGCCGGTTTTTTGATATAAGTAGTAGATACAGTAAATTTTACATGTTATCTCCAACATCAATATTTACATATAAAACACTCCTTTAGCAAGAAGTTTCACTTCGTTACACGCTTCCTCTTAAAGATCAAGTCACTAACCATCCGACTTGCTACAAATTAGTTTAACAACATTATTGACATAACTCGTTAAGTCAACATACGTATTACTTACACAAGATGTTTCATCCTTCTCAATTTAATGCCTTTAGTACAGGACAGGAAGCTACTGTAGTTAGTGGGAATGGGTTCTTCTGATATGTTCTGAGTCATTAGAAAGATTGCTGTTTGTTATCTAAATTATACTGTAGTGTTAGATTATCTCACGATGTTGATACACGTCGATTTTGAAGAGGGCTTTCTGAATATGAGAACAAATAGGAATATTACATTAGATAACTATTTCAAATAAATGTTTACCTTGTTCTTAATGTTGTTAAATAAGGTAGTGTAAACATGCTTTGAGCAGAGCATTCATGTTAACGAACTCAAGCTAGCACTAAAGGCAGCAGAAGTTTTATTGAAGAGGTTTTTCTACTGTCCAGTAGCTAGCGAATAACATTATCCGATAGATAGAAGAAACTTTCAGTCATTATAACTCCACCTTCTTATTCGCTCTCACGATAATTACGCTTTCTTATTATTACAGTTTTCTAAGTAAACACAATTATCAGGGGGCCGATTTTTGAATTTCTATCGCACGAATTCAAATTCCCGTTCGAATTCAAATTCGAATGACAAAATTTTTCACGACTATTTTCGAATGAAGCCAATATACCCTATTTTTGAAAGTCGCACTCGAAAAGCTAGAGATTGATTATCGATATCTTTGCGACACGTTGCACGCAGAAAGTCGATATTTACCGGTTTTTTTAATTTAATGTAATAAAGCTAAATTATGGCACACTGACGTCGGAATTTATATTCCAGCTAAAAATAATAATGAATTATAACATATTAAACATTATTTAACGGTTTTTATTATAAAAAAAAACATGTACCGCTAGTGAATCGGAACGTAAATCTACGATCAATGTTATTATAATCTATGGTGCACACAAACAAACATCAATAGAGGCCCTACCGCAAATCACGAACGAAGTGTTGCCTATATCACACTTACGTACGAATTCACAAGTGCGAGAGAGAGCCAACACTTCGTTCGTGGTTCGCGGTAGGGTCTCAGTTGTCAGACTTGACAGTGACACTTTATTGGAGTATCTAGGTACGTACTTATCCAATTTCTATCAATAGAATTGAATACGAATGGTCAACCACAGTCGTTTTTGAACTTTCTATCACTCGAATCTCAAAAATAGTATTTCATCGTTTTTATTCATTTTCGAATGAAAGATTCGAGCGTTCGAATCTCAAAAATTGCCCCCCTGATAGATCTTCGAATCATCGATATAGAAGCTAATATGTGACATTAGCTCGACTTCAGATAAATTACCAACACCTGATATCATCAAACCAAACAACACAGGACCGAAGTTCGACATATTGCCACTTATGCACGAATTCTCAAGTGCGAATGAGAGGCAATATGTGAAACATGGTTCGCGGTACTCAGATTGTTAGACAAAGATAACAATAAAAGTTTATCGCTGCCAAGATTTCAATGAATAGACTGCAGAGAAGGGAATCAATTGTAGAGATTGAGTGCATGCGGGTAACATGTCAATGAAAATAAATGGCACAGGATATAATTGCAATGTGTCATTGATATTTATTTGATAGGTTAGTATGATTTTGAATGTGGTATTTGTAGCAATATAATGGTTACCTACTTAAATTAGTTAGACACCTATTTCAATATTTAATAACAATGAAAGACGAGTTTAATATTGTAACTTGGTTTTTAAAGTTATTATTTTGAGAGGAAAAGGAATTGCTTTCCTTACCTGATTGGCTGAGTTAGATATCTTCTACGA
>JALPQI010016951.1:0-25340 GCA_025490895.1 Thaumatotibia leucotreta
TCCAATTCATACGTGAATTTGACTTTAGTATGAATGGAATTGAGATACTGGAGTAATTGCTCAACTTCATGCTTGCCACCTCTCATAACGCAAAAGACATCATCGACATACCGTTTCCATAATTTCACTGCCCATGGTTGCAGATCTATGCTGGCCTCGAAATGCTCCATCCAGATATTTGCTAAAACCGGTGCCACAGGGCTACCCATAGCAACTCCGTCGATCTGGAGATAATGCCCCCCTCGATATAAAAAGTAGCTCCCTTCTAAGCAATTCCGGAGCAAAACCATGACAGAACTCACTATCCCATTGTCAGCAAGCCTCTTTCGAACTACTTCTAGACACTCTTTAACCGGAACATTGGTGAAAAGTGACTCAACATCGAAACTCACCATTAAGTCTCCTGGTTCCAGCGTTATGTCCTTAAGAATGTCTATGAAGTGACGGGAATCCTTCACGAAAGACGACGTGTTTCCCACAAGCGGCTGCAACACCGATGCAACATGCTTTGCCAGATCATAAGTAGGTGAGGCGATTTGACTTACAATTGGTCGCAAAGGCACGTTTGGTTTGTGTACTTTCGGTAACCCGTACAATTTCGGTGGTTGCACTGTTTTAGGCTTGTACAAGCGGTTAAAAACGTCTTCCTGAAATAACACCTCATGGTCTCTGATGACAGCCCTAATCCGACGCGTAACTCTGGCAGTGGGATCATATGAGACAGACTTATAGACGCTAGTGTCACTCAATAAAACCCGAATCTTAGCGTCATAGTCTATTGAGTCCATGACCACAGTGGCGTTCCCTTTGTCAGCCTTCAGAACCAGTATATTCTCATTCGCTTTCAAATTCCTCAGGGCTGATCGCTCATCTGCAGTAATATTACTCTTCGGTAGTGTAGCCTTTCGCAAAATAACCGCAACATCCTGTCTAAGAACCTCGGCATCGCTAGACGGAACCCTGTTACGCATTATTGCCTCCTCAACACTACAGATCGCGGTCTCATATGGAATCCGCTTGGGTGTCAAAGCGAAATTCAACCCTTTTTCAAGTATACTGACGGTCGCTTTTTCAATGACAGTGGTCGATAAATTAATCACCGTGGAGGTGACTTTATCACGGCGATTTCCACCCGCAGTCTCGTTATTTCCATATCGATACAGCAACTTTTCGTATTTTCTGTCATGTACCTCACTTCTATAATAAAAAATACGTTCCGCTTGTTCGAAGGTAATCCGATCCCACACATCAAAATCACTACATGATAACACTGCACTACACGCACTATGCAACCTGTATAACTCGCACTGCACTCTGTCCAAGTCCGCGAAATGATTTCTTATTTGCTGTTTTAATAGGCGGATACTTGCAGCACTTAGAATGTTCGCGGGAAAACGGTATATCCTTACGCGGCTTTAGTCGTACACACGTAGGTAGTACGTCCGAATCGCGACACTTAATTAAAAATGACAACGATGTCAATACGCGCACTCGTTTTTTCCGCAACCATCCTAGATGTTTAAGTTTAATTGCTAATTCCGGCCCGTACCGGTTTACAATATATTGATTTAAACTTTCACGATTATCACTCATATTTTACAGACAAACGGGTCTTAATCGCGTAAACTTACGTTTAATTATATCCTGACGTTTCGGGCATGACGTTTACATGCCGTTATCAAAGGTGGCAGGTCATCTAAGGTCGCCTAAGGATGTTTTACCTTATCACACACCGGGCGTTTATAAGATCGATTGTAGCTGTGGTAGTTCCTATATTGGGGAAACCAAACGCACCATAGCGGAAAGGGTCAAGGAACATATCACGGCTGTTAAAAAGCGTCAAACGAATAAGTCTGCTGTGGCCGAGCATTTGTTGGAGTCCGGACCTAACCACTGGATTGAGCTCCATAACCCGAAAGTCCTCTCAACCGAGCGTATACATCATAGCCGAAAAGTACGTGAAGCTATTGAAATTAAGAAACATCGGAATTTTAATCAAAATGAGGGGCAAGGAATCTCGTCCGCGTGGAATCCCGTGATTTACAAATGTAAGCGTGGTGAAACATCCATTTTTAAGCCATTGGATGTTGTGAGTGTTGTGTGTAGGCCTAGTGACAACCCTAGCCTAGAAGTGAATAATCAAGATCAAGTGCGGGTAGGTCGAAAAACCCGCGCAGCTCGAAGGTGTTGATACATTCTCTCGCCAGTCTGCCTGCGACCACGGGTGTAACGTCATGCCCGAAACGTCAGGATATAATTAAACGTAAGTTTACGCGATTAAGACCCGTTTGTCTGTAAAATATGGATGATGAATTTATCTTACAACAAATTGACAAATTTATATTTGCTCCCGCGATAACGATATATGTTTATAAAATCACTGAATTTGTTTACGCAAGTCAAAAACAATGAATGGCGGCGACTATGTAGACGGCGTCCTATTCATTTATTACTTTCAAAAATCGGAAGATCTACAAAGGTGAAAACTGATAACATTTATAGTGATACAAGTTGTGGTTTAAAAAAATGGTTACTTAAAATGTTGCATAGCATTGTCCCGCTGGCCGGTTTCAAAGCGGCAGTTTATTAAGCGTACGCGCCAGGCCCGTGACCCATACGCTGAGTCGTGTGTTTTAGCAAAAATCGCGTTGTATGGTGGCCCGGCGGGATGTGTTCGTGCGTTGGAGCGTGGCCATGAATGGGTTAATAGGTACATACCAGTGATGCATATAATGTGCTAAAAAACTTATACAGCCTCTTCACAGGCTGGTGTGATTTCTTATCAGCATTGAATAGCCACTGGATAGCAGACACTGACACTGCCCCATCAAAGCAACCAGCACGGAATGGGACTCCCTCTCCCATATCACTTAAAACAAGATCACCCTCTGTTTCCCGTTCTAATGCCACTTCTAAAACCAGAAACAAACTAATTTTGTAAATAGATAAAATATCAGGTAATTATTTTCTTCATGTTTCCAACACTACAGACAGTAATATTTTTACGATATTTACCGAGCATAGAATTAGAAATGTCCATTCCAATCCACATATGGCCATTTTCCTCTAGTACTGAGCCAGATAACCCTGACCCACAGCCAATGTCAAGGAGTAAGCAAGGAACATCTTCAGGCAGTAATAGTAGTTCTAAACATCTTTCTGTCATCTGAGCCTGAATGTCGATGATTCGAGAACTGCAATTATAAGTACATATGTCTATCAAATCAAACTACAAGCTTAATAATAGCTGGGGTGGAGTCGAACTTACTTTTGAGTATATTTTCTTGCTTCTTCTTCATTGTAAAACTGAAATAAATTAAAAATTATATTAAAATGTTTTCGTTGGTTGTTATTTAAACTTAAAAAATAACACTAACGATCTCTGGTGGCGCCTGAAACTCTGGTCTACGTGACATTGTATTTTGTTATGGAAATTATTAATTTAATAACAAAAACAACACTTTAGGCAATATATAATACAAATAGTTAAAATATCAGCACGAGCCATAACCTTAAAATCCTTAAACCTTAAATCAAAACATAGAGATGTCATTCGACTTGACACTTATTTGACAGTTATGATTAAGGCACCCTTTCACCAACCTTTCAGCCGCTTCCACTTGAAAGCATTGTGGAGTTCGCGCTTCGCATCTACTTTGGCGCGCCGCAAAATACCGACAAGGACAAAAAGTGGAGACTAGGCGCGGAGACGCGAACAATATGCGAAATCAATTCCTGGATTCGCTTACGAGTGGGGAGTGACTAAAAAGTAATAAGTGTATGAATCCCTTTATACCCGGGGCTTTCAAACCTTTTTCGAACGCACCCATTGAAACGTCATATATTTCGCGGGTAAAGTTAAGTTAAGTCAAGCAAGTCGTCAACTCAACATGACATGACAATGACTAGTTTGAAGTAAAATAGAAATATCAAATGTTTCTTTTTGTGCAATAATTATTGCTCTCATTTCTTGTTTAGTCATTAATTAAATAAAGTCAGTGACATTAGTGTTGTATATATAAAATATGCCGCCTAAATCTTTAAGCTTGAAAAAGGTATTTATCATTCTGTTCTTGAACATGAAACTGTCTACCATGTGTGATCGTAAACAAGATAATAATTTCGTTATTATACGTATTTACAGGGCCAGCAGGCACCGCCAAAGAATCAAAAAGCAATCACGCAGTTTTTTAAAAACACGAATGTTACAAATTCACAAAGTGTACCAACTAAAAAGTCTTCACCAGTTAAAGAAGCAGAGAAGGTGCCGGAGAAAAGGAAGGCTACATCGCCTCTTTATGTGGAAACCTCTGAGAGTAAGCAAGGCGGCATATCCAATGGAACCAGTATAAGTAAAAAACTGAAAAGTGAAAAACTGAAAGGTACACAGAAAAGTCCAATAAAAAATGGTACACAAATATCTCCAATAAGAAATGGTTATGATAAAGCGGGAAAGAGATCACCGGGTAAAGAAAATGGTTTTAAATCAGTAAATACAGACTTTGATAGTCTTTTGAGAAATGATCATATAGAAACAAATGGAAATCAGAAGAACTTGTCTCCGAAAAAGAGGTCACCATTGACACTAAGTCAAGGAAACAATATTGTTGATGATGGAATACAAAATCTCTTAGATGATGATGAGTTTGAGTGTAAATCAAGTCAAAGTAATGATCATGTTTCGAATATACAATGTCAAGCCAAGTTCTCACCCAATTTTTATGATATTCAAGATGAAGAAAGTCCAGAAGTTAATAAGGAGTCAACTATTATAAAACAAAATAATGGTATATTAGTTTGTACTGTTACAATTATTTATTAGTGGGTCTAGTGATATGTATATTCTCTAACTTCCTATCCCTTTAAAAATGCCTCCTGTTGCTCTATGGAATCTTTGTCATTGGTGTCATTACAATGGATTAGCTGCTTTTATTAATATTTAACATTTAACAAATTCCACTCTATATTGCAGGGCTTCCCTAACTGTGTGTGGTGTGGTAACACCTTCGGGTTTAGTGGGATTATCCTAAGGGCATCATGGAGTCCCATTATTAGTCTTTTTAGTTTCTTTCTTGTTGTGTATCTTTCTTATTTCCTAATTAAAATTATAAATATTATTTGGCACCTTTTACTAGGCTAGTACTGTAATCATTGGCAAGTGACTAGGCCAGGAGGTAGGGGTGTCCCAAAAAATAGCAAATCACTCTGGTGACACAGTATAAGTTTCGGAAGCCCTGCAATATTGTATTACAGGAAATTTATATTCCATTGCCAATTATTCTTCTATGGTGGGAGTTGTAACTTAACATAATTGCCTATGTTCAAGGTACTCCCAAAAATTGCAGTTCATCAAAATCTATTAGATCTCCACTGAAGATAAAGAAGTCTCCAGAGAAATGTGTTAAGGTTCTTGAGTTCAATGACTGTGAAGTTGACAGTATGTTTGGTGATGATTGGGCCGAAGATATAGATGAGGTTTGTATAATATACATTTTAACATGTAAATCTATGCTACTCTTTGGTTTGGCGAGTGTGTCCCAGATAATATAAAAAGATTTTTATACAACAGTTTTTTTTTTTAATTCATTCACTTGTTTATGTTCAATTAGAAATCAGGATAATGTTTCAAAGAAAATACATAGAGATATTTTTTCTTAATAAAAAAATAATAATTTTTATTCATTATATACATTTATTAATGAAAACTACATTCTTAAAAAGTGTTAATTTAGTCGAAATCCTATTGTGATAAAATAATACTGAAATTTTTAATAATATTCATTTAATTATATTAATATTTATTAAAATAAATGTCTTATTACTTGTCTTTATATATCGTCGCCTGGTACCCACATCACAAGCCTTAATTGAGCTTACTGTGGGACTCGGTGGGACTAGGTCGATTTGTGTAAGATGTCCCAAGATATTTATTTTATTTATTTTTTATTTTATTACTATATTTTATTACATATAAAAAAACAAAAAACAACATTTAATTTTCATTTAAATTGTATTTATTAGTTATTACTATTGCATTCTTGTATTTGTATGTCTTAATTACTAGCTTCTAATAATGTTCTCTCTGTCTATATAGCAGGATAATGTTGAAGACTTAGACTTGAGTACAATTCAGCGATGTGAAATAGAAGCAGTCAACAGTATGCCCAACAGAGTAGAACTCAAACTCAAGAATGCCACTAATAATAGGGCTACATGCTTTGTTGAAGGCATATGGTGAGATTTTACAAACTACTCCTTTATTTATCTCTCAAATAACCAAAATATTGTTTTGTACTTTTTCATTTAAACAAAGATAATTAGTATTATGTTCAAAATCAAGAACTTAATGTGCATTATTTTACTTAATTCCTTTGTCTATCAGTGCTGTTTATAGTACAGTCAAGGGCATAAATATGTATACATTATTTTATCTTATGCTGCAAAAGTGTATACATATTTTTGCCCTTGACTGTACCTAATAAAATTACCATTATGTTTTCTGTCTATCAGTGCTGTTTATAGCAATAAAATAACCATTAAAACAATCAAAAGGTTAATTGCTAAAATGTTGGTAGCTTCAACCAATATATAGGTATAGGTAGGTCCACACTGAATAAACCGCCTGACGAGAATGTAGTCGCGCGAAGCAGGCCTACTACCGCGAAAATCGAAGTTCGTAAATTTCGAGGATTTTTCTCTGTCACTCCAACGAAGGCGTCATTAGAGTGAGAGAGAAATCCTAAATTTACGAATTTCGTTTTTCGCGGTAGGGCCGCAGTTCGGTTACTGTATTACCTGCTGTCACATTGGCCACGGCCGAGCCGCGTCTGTACTAGCCTAATAGCCGACAAGTTTCACTCGATAATTTTCTTGCAAGGCGGCTTGTTTCTTATACAATGTACCCACGAGGAAAGGGAAAAAATTCAACAACGGATTTCTGACCAAATTTGACGTTAAAAATGTCATAATGAAGTTTTCTGGATTCGGTCTATTTTAAGAGAAAATGTTTTTTTTCTTAAAACCGTTTTAGACCGTTACGCTATGATAAACGCATTTTAGAAAAACGATTTTGTCACCATTTCTTTCAATTTTTTTTTTGTAGATTTGATTTGACCAAAGTTTTTTTTTGCTTCTTAATTTAATATTTTTTGCTTCTTTTAGTCTCAGGAATATGCTGTTAGAATTTTTCCAATTCCTCGTGGGCACCTTGTAGGGCGTTTTTGGTAATATTCCTTCATCATAAACATCTTTAGGCTCCACACGCCCCTCCAACAAGGCGACACCATCAGTATCCTCGCCCCTCGAGACTCCTCAGGCCAGTTCACCGTCAGCTCCTCTTCAGGCTTGCTGGTGCTGCGGCCCGACCGCCTCGTGTCGTCCACTAGCTTGGTCGCTGGGGTCTTCTGCCGGCGCAAGGCGGTACTGCAGAAGCGGTGGCGCGGTATAGACTCGGCTAATACTGCTGTAAGAATCAGTTTTTAACTGGAATGTTATTCTAAAATGGAAAACATCGTGAGTAGTTGCTATCGGGCAGGGATCATTAGATCGCAAGTTTAGGTGACATTTATCCTCTATTTTGTTGCAATCCAATTTGAATCTTTTATGAACCAATTAAAGTAGAATTTATTTTGTTTCATTGCTTTTTGAAACAAACTAAATTCTTACCAATTTACGTATGTTCTATAAGGTTAAAATTAAAAATAGGAAAAGTAACAGTGGTGGGCTTTACGGGATTATAAATGGTTTCTTTCACAGATCGCTTTCATATATATCTGTTTTCATTAAAGAAGATGCGTGCTTGGGTTTGTATTCTCATATCTCATATCATGATAAATCCGCGCGTCTTTTTGAGCGAAACGACCTATACTTAAATAGGCTTCCTATAAAAAAATAAACACAATATTTGATTTCCATCAGTCCATGCTCAGATTTTTTTTATCGTACTTGATTCTTCTTTGTCAACTTTTACCCTTAACATCTAAGCTACTTAATACAAAAACATGTATATGTTATCATTAGAACTTTTGTACTACAATTAGGTAATGTACCTATTTACTATAATATTAACAGTGATTTGTTTATGAAACGGTCACTAAATTGTCTAGATACGTCTCTATTCTATAAAAGGCGATCGCATACAGACAGCACTACTTCGCGCGGCAATAGCCATGCGAAGCAACTTTTGTGTGTACCCATTACTATAATGTTGCCTATTCATCGCTAACGGTTCCAGATGACGATCGGCATATTAGTCCACGAGCTGGTTCAAAAAGCCCTCACTCAGAACATCAAGTCTGTAGACCAGCTACGCAAGGAGGCGAATAAAATAATAAAGGAGTCGATTCAGAGCTTATACGACGCGGGGCTCTCGGAAGAGGAGGCGAGTTCGAACATGCAGCAGTATATTACTCCACTGGCAGAATTCATGCAGATGTACATGTCCGATAAACCACCTCCAAACATGGTAAGGTTTCGTTATAGTTTTAAACGTCTTCCCTCTCGCATCAAAATGTGACTTACACGCCAATATCTATACTAATGAACAACGAAAATAATCCTTATCTGTCAGCAAGACAGTTACTTTGGCAGAACACTCGATGTCCACTTTAGTGGCTGCTGGCGTTCGAAGGGTTAATTTATTAGCAGAGCAGAGCTTGCAAGCGACATATACGAGACATATAATTTAATATCATAAAAATAATGCTAACTATTTCTGAACTTTGTTCATTAGCACCTACTATTCGATATTCAAAATAATATTATTAAAACTGAATTGACTGAAAAATAATTTGAGTAAGAATTATTAAATTATTTGGCCGCGTAACAATTTATGATAGTAACCTTGCACCACTTATCAGGCGTATTCACACTGAATCGAATACTCCTTAGGATTAATTTGCCTCTTTGTGTAGTGTGAACTTTGGCCTCATCACTAAAGAATACCTATGTATATATTTTGATCAAATTGTTCGAGATATCACGGAACACTATTGGTTGTAGGGCCAAAAAGATAAATGGTGTGGCAACATCAACAAGGTGCTGGACATCGAGGAGAATCTGTGTTGCCCCCAACTAGGTCTGAAAGGGAAGATCGACGCCACTCTGCAAGTCACTATTCATGAACGGAAAGGTATGACAATCGACGTATTCGACTTATCAACGCTTTTTATACTTATTCATTTCCGTGAGAACGTTTATAGTGAAAACGTATGCGTTTTTATTAGCCGAATCCACACTGAATGAGCTGCCACACGAGGGAAGGCAGATCGCTCAGTGCGGACAAGCCTCATCCGAGAAAAAGGCACAGGTGGTATGCCTATGCGTCTGAATTTTTGACTTAACAGTACTTACCAACAAGTAATGGCGTATTGCAGAGTTGGGCAAAAAGTAATATGATTACTTCTATAAATTACATTTGTATGTGTACTTAATAAATATTACAAAGTACCTACATATACAAAAGTAATCAGAAGTAGTAATTATATTACTTTTTGCCCAACTCTGGTGTATTGATTATCCAAAGTAAGGAGAAAGTAAAAGACGAAAGAGTTGTTTAAAACCCTGGCCTGACTGTGTCTGAACGTCGAACTAGGCCTTTACATATCTTGATGCAAAAAGGGTATTTCTTTTACTGGTGTGTAGTATAAGGTAATATTAACAGGAAGATCTTGCAGCACGAGTTTCCTTACAGGTCGCGAAACAGCAATAGTTCCATTGGAGTTAAAGAGCGGACGCGCGTCGATGTCAGCGGAGCATCGCGGGCAGCTCGTATTATACGGCATGATGCTGAGCCTACAGCGAGCCCGCGACCCCGCCCGGGACCTCCAGCGAGGCCTACTGCTGTACCTCAAGTGAGGCCACAGTCCACAGTCAGTGTCAGCGGGCAGCTCGTATTATACGGCATGATGCTGAGTCTACAGCGCGCCCGCGACCCCGCCCGGGACCTCCAGCGAGGCCTACTGCTGTACCTCAAGTGAGGCCACAGTCCACAGTCAGTGTCAGCGGGCAGCTCGTATTATACGGCATGATGCTGAGCCTGCAGCGCGCCCGCGACCCCGCCCGGGACCTCCAGCGAGGCCTACTGCTGTACCTCAAGTGAGGCCACAGTCCACAGTCAGTGTCAGCGGAGCACCGTGGACAGTTAGTGCTGTACAGCACGATGCCGATTATCTCTTTCATTGTTGATAATACTATTTTACACAACTGATATACTTAAAAGATAAATAAAAGTAAAAAATAAATATCTAAGGTCATCTTACACAAATCGACCTAGTCCCACGGTAAGCCCAATTAAGGTTTGTGATTGTGGGCGGCGATATACATATATAATAGATATTTAAATACATGTACAACCACGACAGGAACAAATATTTGTAATAAATAAATACACAAATAACGGCCGCACCAGGATTTGAACCCGGAGTGAATGATATCTGATTATCGAAGGTACTCGTACTTCTCCTAGAAAAGCGCTATGTGATACTTTCACTCCTAAACGCTGGATAGGATCGAGTTTATAAGTTATAAGAGTATTTCTTTTAACAGAGAGCGCGTGGACCTAAAAGAAGTGAGCTGCGGGTACCCTGAACGGAGAGACCTGATGATGCTGCGGAATCAGCTGGTGCAATACTTAGCTGATGGACCGAATGCCACTGACCCAGGTATCTTCTTTGCATCTTTCATTTATAGGCTAAATATGAAATTTTACCTTCCAATAAAATTAATATTATGTTTTCTAAGACTTCGGAGATCTTTAGGATGTGAGAGCGTAGCGTCTCCCAATGACCGATAGATGCCGCTAGCGTCTATGAAGCCGCTCCACAGCCCGTAGCGCGCCGCTGTGACGTAGTTTCCGCTCAAACAGCTTCCTGTAACCAACCAGCTCGCACCCGGCGACTCGCCGCCATTTCATTGTTGAGGAGAATGTAAAGGTTGATAAAATATTGCCACCAGGAAGGCATTATCCAGATCTCCGAAGTCTTAGAAAACATAATATTAATTTTATTGGAAGGTAAAATTTCATATTATGTGTTTCGTTCGACTTCGGAGATCTTTAGGATGTGAGACCTGTCTATTATCTCCTGGTGGCGAGTCAGCGGGTGCAGAAATGTTAGGGCTCTACTGCCCTAAAACCAACCAATGAATTTTGACGTGTAGTCAATAAAATTAAGAATACATGATGCATCGTTTTGCATTCAGAGGTTAAGAATAGGCTCAAACGAGGCTTTTCGGTTGGGTTGACATGCTATTTGCATACATCTACAGAGTAGATATCCGCAGATTATATATAGGACTTACTCATCCGCAGTTTTTACACATAAGTTTCACATAACATTTTCGGTAATTTATACGAATTGACACGTCCAGAATACCGGGTTCATATTTTGGTGTTATCCAATTTAGAACGGAATTTCAGAAAGGAAATAATTAAGTGAGAATTATTAGAATAATTGTCTACGTATAATACGGTACAGTGTAAGGTCATGGACTCTAAACTCGGTATTAACATTCCATATGTGGGTTTCTCTCTGATATGTCGTATAGCTGTTCAGATTAAAACTAGTATTCTTTAAGCGTTTAATCAAACAGGCACCTTGAAGGCGAAGGTTTCGCCAAATAAATACTTTACAAATAATATTAATCAGAGATTATCGTTCGCTACGCTAAATGCGATAAAATATGAGAGGATATTTTCGTTACTTGATTTGATGAGACAACTGGCAGACGATGTTATTTTTAGCGTACCACGATGACTATTTTCCATATGGGCGTACCTGTTTTTACTTTGGAGAAACGCCAACGGAACACCAGCAGACTTTTCTTTTGATCTGGTCAGTCAGCGTCGGTGTAGCAGCGTTCCGCTTACCTCAACGCATCGTGCGTTCAGTTAGGGCCAGTAGACTGAGACATACTGTGGCACGTGAACGTTTGAGGTGAGCGAACAGGTCGATGGACGGGGTACCCTAGCGGGTGAAGATCTGCTCAGTGGCCTCCGGGCGCTGGTGCCGCTCGGGGGCGCAGAGTCCCCTAGCTCGTCCGTCGACTTCCTGAAAGTACCGACCTGTAGGTATATGAACCGAACTGGTTCCGTAAGTTCTGAACCTGTAGTGCGTAGGCAATTCCCTGATGCCAATATTTTCTGCGTTGGTCGTTGTAACTAATAATCATACTAACTATCGATCTCCTCAAGTTCTCCTTAAGTTTTAAAGTGTAGGTTTTTGGAGTCGCAGTGCAGATTCCCTGTTGGAGACCATGCACCGGCTTCCTGTTGAGGACCGACTGAGAATGCGGTGCGTTGATCAATATACTCAGTATAGTGTTTCCTTCTTACCTCGATATGAACGTATTTTATTACGTTCTTAATTCACCATGGGAGATTCCCCCAAGAGTCCGGTTGGCAGATGAGATGGGAGCTGGCATGGGACTCTGTAATCGCCCGAAGCAGTGTTAGGGCCTGCGATAGTGCAACCAGCCTCCATGGACGCCCAAGTTCGTAAGGTTGAGTCCGTCTAGGAGCGCACGACGTTGGACGCGAGACAGGCTGTCTCGCAACCAATCATTTACCTTATTTTCCCTGCAGGACGCAAATGTTGTGGCTATGGTTTGAGTAAGGATTGTAGCGTATTTCAGGTAGTATATTTGCTAACCTAGGTTGATGGGGGTCGATCTGGTAATCTGTACTACTTTTTCGACTGGATTGCTATCAGGAAATAGTCTTGATAGGTGATCAAACGTTGGTCAGAAATGTATCATGTGGACGCAGTCACGGACGCATCCAATTGTTTACTTACAAATAATATTAAGTATACTAAAACTGCCCAGGACCGGAGTCAGAGGTGAACAGTCGTGTTGGGGACCAGGACTTTCTTTGGGTCGTAGCGCTAGAGGAGTAAGTAAGTTCAGCTATTAATATGGGAGACCTTTAATCGGCTCTGGGAAAGAATAATCTGTGTAGGAATAGCACCGGGCATAGCAATACGCTTAGATAAAAACGAAGAATTTATTTTCTGTGACGAGTATACCGGTGTTTCGAGCTATCTCTCCATGGCCTCTTTCCTCGTGCAGCTGTATCTCGAGCTCGCTTACGATCGGGGGTTTTTGTCCCAAATTTGTTTATTGCCCTCGGAGAAATGGTTCGTTTTATGAGGAGGACCCCGTATAGTTGGAGAACGAGTGCGAGTAGAGAGATTATAAGAGATCTGTTTCCAAACCTTGTCAATACCACCAGTTTTCAGAAAGCAGGCCCGCGGATCTGAGTGTCTGAGGAATCCGGGGCTGGTCAAACATTTGTAGAATAATTTGAGATATTACGTTACAGATTCCATTCATTGTCGAACAGGTCTTCGATTTGGTGCAGTGTGCACTAAGTGTTCCTGCTTCTGCTGTATTGGATCGTGGGAGACTGCAGATAGTTTTTGAATATAGATACAACGTACAGATTTCCTATAGAACAATAGGACGCAGTTCCTTGTGACTCGGCAGCCACTACAACGGATCCTCGATCGAGAACGAGGGGTTTGCAATCCCCCAGCTGCAGTAGGCACGTGTATGTCTATCAGGAACACCCGAAACAGGAGCACCAGACTGTGGTTTGCAATGCTTCCGCTCGGCAGGCGGCGCCAGGGTGGTTGCCGGCACCAGCTTGGTTACTTACGTGATATGGGGGGGCCAAACTGACAAGAGTCGTTGGCGCTTTCGCGTTGGGCAGAGCTTCCGCCGTATGGCGAATATCGCGGGCGGTGGCGTCATCCGGCCAGTTGGCAGCCGGCAGCGAGGCGTTATCGTGGCGTCATTGTATCGGCTTGGCGGGCCACTGTAGTTGCACAATGAACTTCATCGGACCAATTGTATTCTGACTTGTAGCGCCATTGCGGTGGTCGCGTGAATGTAGCGGTTTCGTGATCGGCAGCAACATGGAGGTGGGTTATACCGCCATGCCTGGACAGCATCAGCATCGAACGGCAGTATTATTACCTGTAATGTCATCATGGTGACTATAATTTCGTGGCCAGCGGTGTCCCGTGGCACCCGGTGAGGTCAATACCGATGGTGCCGTCGCGACGACTAGTGAAGTCGGGATCGGGGTTGCGGCAGCCAATGAGGCGAGGACCGGTGGCACCGTTGTAGCGCCCAGTGAGGTCGGGATCGGTAGCATCGTAGTGGCACCCCGTCAAAAAACGGGATCGGTGGTGCCGGCATGGCACTCAATGACGTTAGTACCTGTGGCACCCACGTGGCGAGCAGTGAGTTCAGGACGGGTGGTGCCCACGTGGCAGCTAGTGACGTCGGGGCCGGCGGCACCGACATGGCGTCAGTGAGGTCAGGGCCGGTGGTGTTCACGTGGCGTTCAGTCGCGTCGGGACCGGTGGCGGCCAGCGTCGGGACCGATGGCGTCCCCGCGACAGCTAGCGACGTCAGGCCCGGTGGCACCAACATGGCAGCCAGTGGAGTCCCCGCCTCGGTGGCACCGTCGTGGCGGCCAGTGAGGTCGGGATCGGAGGCGCCCCCGTGGCGGCCAGTGAGGTCAGGATCGGTGGCGCCCAGGTGGCGGCCAGTGAGATCAGGACCGGTGGCGCCCATGTGGCGGCCAGTGAGGGCAGGATCGGTGGCGCCCAGGTGGCGGCCAGTGAGATCAGGACCGGTGGCGCCCATGTGGCGGCCAGTGAGGTCGGGATCGGTGGCGCCCAGGTGGCGGCCAGTGAGATCAGGACCGGTGGCGCCCATGTGGCGGCCAGTGAGGGCAGGATCGGTGGCGCCCAGGTGGCGGCCAGTGAGATCAGGACCGGTGGCGCCCATGTGGCGGCCAGTGAGGGCAAGATCGGTGGCGCCCAGGTGGCGGCCAGTGAGATCAGGACCGGTGGCGCCCATGTGGCGGCCAGTGAGGTCGGGATCGGTGGCGCCTAGGTGGCGGCCAGTGAGATCAGGACCGGTGGCGCCCATGTGGCGGCCAGTGAGGGCAGGATCGGTGGCGCCCAGATGGCGGCCAGTGAGATCAGGACCGGTGGCGCCCATGTGGCGGCCAGTGAGGTCGGGATCGGAGGCGCTCCCGTGGCGGCCAGTGAGGTCAGGATCGGTGGCGCCCAGGTGGCGGCCAGTGAGATCAGGACCGGTGGCGCCCAGGTGGCGGCCAGTGAGGTCAGGACCGGTGGCGCCCACGAGGCGGCCAGTGAGGTCAGGATCGGTGGCGAACATGTAGCGGCCAGTGAGGTCAGGATCGGTGGCACCCATATGGCGGCCAATGAAGTCGGGACCGTTGGTGCCCACGTGGCAGCCAGTGAGGTCAGGATCGTTGGCACCCACATGGCGCGGTGGTGCCCACGTGGCAGCCAGTGAGGTCAGGATCGTTGGCACCCACATGGCGCGGTGGTGCCCACGTGGCAGCCAGTGGCGACCACGTGGCGGCCAGCGCTCACGTGGCAGCTAGTGAGGTCAGGACCGGTGGCGTCCACATGGCGCCACGTCAGTCTCATCACAACATTCGTCGCCATCCGCAGACTAAACTCCTTGGGTTAATAGAATATCATTAAGCTAACTCACCATTCGATCCGAGAGCGGAAAACGTAAAGAGTACCCAGGTCCAGCTGCAGCTCCCGGCGCCGGCGGCGGAGCGCGGGGTGGCCCCCGGCGCGCCCGGCCGCGGCGGCGACACGGCGGCGGAGCGCGGGGTGGCCCCCGGCGCGCCCGGCCGCGGCGGCGACACGGCGGCGCCGGCTCCCCGGCGGCGCGCGGGCCGCCCCCGGCTGGCGCCGCGCTGCCCGCGGCGACACGATGATCGCGATGCACGTTTCCTCTCGTCGGGTGCGGAGCGGCTTACGTTACCGTATGAGAAGTAACGCGATTAAAAACACGCGTTAATTGGACGATTTCCTACTTTAAAAATCTCGGAAACGCCTACGACTGAACGACGGTAACGTTTAAAACACGATCGTGGTCGAGAACGTATTTCGCCAGAAAAAGTGGGTAGATCGAAGTCACTCTTGAAAATTGCGCGACGGACGTTATCGGTTCGAAAATACTTCGGGAACTCGATTATTCGAAATGAAATTTTAAAATTCGAATCTTAAATTTTCGTCGTAAATATTTAACGATAGACCACTTTCTTGACGATTAGCGAAACACTTCAAATTACTTCCTTAAAATAACTTTTCTGTTCGAGCAGAAGTTCCGAAATATAATTACTGGGAATTAAGTCGATCGAAAAGTTAAAGACCACGTGTCGAATTTAAATAAAAATATGCGGACCTTCGGCCAAGACGGTCGACGAAACAATGAAATGGCGGCGAGTCGCCGGGTGCGAGCTGGTTGGTTACAGGAAGCTGTTTGAGCGGAAACTACGTCACAGCGGCGCGCTACGGGCTGTGGAGCGGCTTCATAGACGCTAGCGGCATCTATCGGTCATTGGGAGACGCTACGCTCTCACATCCTAAAGATCTCCGAAGTCGAACGAAACACATAATAATTCTTCGCTATTGGCTTTTATAGTGAGAAAATAGTACATTACGACACGCGAAAAACACAAGTTTTAAATCGACACGAGTTACGAGTTTCGTTTTTGCACGTGTCTCGTACGACGTTTTTTTAGTACAGATGGCCCTCCGAAGTTTTGGACCTGAAGTAAAATGACTCACTTCTCGCACTAGAACCTAAAAAAGGCACCATCTGTAATAATTATATAAATTATGGGATAGACTTATTTCCTGAAGCGGATGCTCGACGGTCGAGCGTCCCTCCATTACATAACATAACAAACCGCTAAGTATTGTATGTCACTTTCTCTTATGGACTCTTATGGACGTATTCATAAGACCGAAAGGGACAACTATAGCGGCTTGTTAAATTAGGAAACGTTTAATAATAAGGGGGTTAGCTCCTAATGCGTTAATACGCATTGTTATTAGGTCTACGTCCAGCAGTGGACTGAAACAGACTGGGTAAATCCACAAGACTGTAACGAGAGTTACCAATTCTTTCTTATGTTTTAAAATCAAAGTTGAGTTTCCGTACGTCTAGCCTAGCCCTGTAGGTAGATATGTGGATTGTGGACCCTTAAATGTACTTAATTAATATGAGACAGGTATCGGAACCGGTTTTTTAGAAAAACCACGAAATAGCTCAATATCTTAAAATGTTTTACACTCTTTATTATGTTGTATTCAACATTTTATGAAACTATATATTTACATCATATTTTTGAATTACTCCATTAACAAAAAAAATGTAAACCGAAGAACGCAAAAGAACGGAATTCGAACCGTTCTTTTGTATGGAGAAAAAACCGGTATCCGATCCCTGATATGAGAACATACATAAGAATTGGTAACTCTCGTTACAGTCTTGTGGATTTACCCGACTGATGACGTGTATCGTTTTGTATCGCAGAACAAATGACTGACATAGAGGAGGCTTCTCGGCTGCTGCAGCAGGGTCTCCCGGAGCCGGTGCATCATCACAACGCCTGCGCCAAGTGCCCGTACCTCACTGTATGCTCTCTACATCTATGGTAAATGTTTATTCAAGTATAGTCCATTTTTACGCTCTTTTTATCGTAGAGGCGCAAATACCCGACACAGCACCAATAAACGACATTGCAAATCATGTAATGTCGAAAATAGAGTCGTAAAATGTCGATTATAGGGGTGTTTATGATAAGCCGACATTTTGTCCCGTTCAACATAATATTTAATATATTAAGCCTTTTTAATTTTTGTTTTTGGCTACAATCTTCAAGAAATTTGAACTGTAGGTAGGACAAGAAAATTCAACATTTGGAACTTAAAGTACAGGTAATAAGGGCGAAGCGAAAATTTATGGACGACTTTGTTTACTGTACGCATAACAGTTTAGGCGTTATTTAATCATAATCAAATTATTGTTTTAGGAATCTGAGAATATGTATGTATGTCATCTTACTAACCAACTTGTATGCTGAGTTTTTTCTCGTTCAGGCACACTGATGGCCCCACCGTGTCAGAGACCCATCCTCTATCCAAGCTGAAACAGGACGCTCTAGGCCACCTATCGGCAGAACACATCAAATATTTCTTGCACTGGACAGCGCTTCTCAAAATGGAAGAAACGGGGCAGATGTCGGCTTCTCCCTTGCACGCGCTGTGGACTGACAGTGCGGAGAAAAGGTAACATTTTTAACCTTCGGCATAGGAGGAGAAAAATACAAAGATTCCCAACCAAATTGTGCGGAAATCTACTACTGACCAGACCTTGGAGGAAAAAATGTTTAAAGACGATAATACAAAATTTTGATATGGCGGATTACGATCTAACGCGCAAATAAAAAAAATCGAAGCACTAAGACGTATTCGCCTTAGAGCAGTGTACATACAGGGTGGTCCAAACCTTGACGTCGAAAAATTTTTTTTAGATTCCTCACGTCATGAGCTATCAGAATATACCCCATGTATGTTAGCCGATTTTTTGTAGTTTTCGAGTTATGAATTTTTGAAAATTTTTTTTTTAGAAATTCTGAAAGGACCTATGTATGTAAATTAAAATATTAGATGTCATATACCAAAGAAAAATGCCGAAGTTTAGTTTACCTTTAAGTATATTTGTTTTAGATCGAAACGTGGAACATGTGCCGCCAATTTGAGACTGAAATTAGTGGTACAATCGGCCGATAGATACACGCATACTTTTGAAAGACAGAGCTTAAATAATGGAGGTGAGTTTTAGAAATTATGGGTTGGTGTATTTGTATGACATTTTTAGATTATGGGTTGGTGTAATTGTATGAGCATGTTTCCGAAAGAGTACAGGGTTTTTCAAAAAAGGAGTTTATAGATTTTTTAAGGGTCCGCAACGCGCATATGTATCCCCCGGAGTTGAAGACGTCTGTGGGTGAATCAACTTTTAATAATTTAACTAGCGTAATTTTGGATAAAACCAGCGTGACTCCGTGACCGTAACCATGGCAATAACAGACAGAAAAAAGTAGATTCACCCCTATAAACTTCAGTAACTGCTTATTATCAGGCGGGCTATAATTATGTTTTTAACACTGTCGCGTTATAAAAAGGGTATTATACATACATATACCTAACTTGAACGTAATAATCTTTGCAAGAGTAGGACTGCGTTTGAACATAGAATACCCTTCGGCTCCGGAAGAGAGACGTCGGGCTTCCAATCACTGGTGACACTAGATAAGCAGGACAGCAATAATACCTTCTTGTGTTCCGAAGGCTTTTCTAAGATCAAACACTTACACTCTGTAAGTAGTTCTTTGATTTGTTGTAGATAAGCCACAGAGCCACAAAAACAAGGGTCCACAGGAAGGCGATTTCTCGATAGTGAGCATAGAGAAGAGACCTTGGATCGCCGCTGGAGTCGTAACAGTTTCTAAAGAAAGGGAAATGCAGATTGTATTGGAAAGGTATTTGTACATTTTCGTTTCATCATTTAGGGTAAGAAGCGCGACTACATATGTAGTGCAAAATCCTTTGACTTCGGGTTTTCACGAAAACGCCCGAATTTATATACGCCCATTTGTTGCTGTCACAACAAACCTAGGTATTCATTGCACTGAAGCTAAATGTGGTGACGACGGTAAGAATACATTTGCCACCACCCCAATTCCTCCTGCGAGTGTCGTAAGAGTCGACTAAGGGACTGAAGTGTCACTGACCATTCATTGATATAAGATTGATGATGGGCAGCAGCGTCATCATAGTGGACACAGTACTGCGATCGTCAATCCGCTTGCCGAGCGTGGCGATTATGGGCATTTACCTCCTAATGCGTCTATACGCATAGTTAATAGGAGAGGCCTACGTCCAGCAGTGGACTATCATAGGCTGATGATGATGAGGCAAAGTTGAATTATTTTGAAAGAAAGAAATAGTTATTCGTTACAAACAATTAAAACGATAAACGCAAACAACAACAAAAAACCGGCCAAGTGCGAGTCGGACTCGCGCGCAAAGGGTTCCGTACCATTATCAATCTATTATTAAAAAAATACAGTTAAATCAACCTACCTCAAAAACTATAGGAGATAATTTTATCAAACCAAAAATCGTTGATAGAGTTTATTAATGTGCATAACATATATTTTTTTCAGAATTTTATATCGCGTAGTTTAAAAAATAGAGGGGGGGGGGACACATTTTTCAGACTTTGAGACCTGATATCTCGAAAACGATTTGCTTAAATAAAAATGTGATGTATAAACCTTCATATCATTTTCAAAGACCTTTCTATTAATACCCCACACGCTTATGTACAACTAAAAAAAAAATTCTATCCCTCAGTTACATGTATGGAGGGCCCCCACCCCAATGGTTTTTTTTAGGGTTCCGTAGCCAAAATGGCAAAACGGAACCCTTATAGATTCGTCATGTCCGTCTGTCCGTCGGTCCGTCTGTCACAGCTGATTTACTTGGAAACTATAAATGCTACAGTAACGAAATTTGGTAAAGATATGTGTTGTATGAACCGCTACAAGATTATCATACTAAATTGTAAAAAAAACTATTGGGGTGGGGGCCCTCCATACATGTAACTGAGGGATAGAAATTTTTTTTTGTTGTATATAAGCGTGTGGGGTATTAATAGAAAGGTCTTTGAAAATGATATGAAGGTTTATAAATTTTATCTTTATTTAAGCAAATCGTTTTCGAGATATCAGCTCTCAAAGTCTGAAAAATGTGTCCCCCCCCCCTCTAGTTTTTAAACTACGTGATATAAAATTCTAAAAAAATATATGTTATGTACATTAATAAACTCTATCAACGATTTTTGGTTTGATTAAATTATCTCTTATAGTTTTTGAGGTAGGTTGATTTAACTGTATTTTCTTAATAATAAATTGATAATGGTACGGAACCCTTCGCGCGCGAGTCCGACTCGCACATGGCCGGTTTTTTTTTTACAATTTAGTATCACATTCCTGTAGCGGTTCATACAATACATATCCTTACCAAATTTCGTTACTGTAGCATTTATTGTTTCCGAGTAAATTGGCTGTGACAGACGGACAGACGGACAGACGGACATGACGAATCTATAAGGGTTCCGTTTTTGCCATTTTGGCTACGGAACCCTAAAAAGAAACATTGTCACGACATGGTCACAAAGCTTTTTGCGATAAACACTATTCAATTTCAGGGACTTAAGTCGCCGCCTGGATAAAGATACAATGTACCACATCGACACATACGAGTCGTACGCTACCACAGTACAGAACTTGACCAATTTGGGAGTGCTGCTGGAAGACAGCGACCGTGCGTTGAGACTGAGAAAGTAAGTAAATGTTGTCCAAGTTCTTACTGTAATGTTTATAGCCACCTAATGCCGAGTCATACAAGTCTTTAACTCGAAATTTCTACCTATAATGACGCATTAAAGATTTCGACCGAAATGAAAAAAATCAAAGTCTACTCTACTTACTGTTTTGTCTTTGTTCCATAAATACGTATCCCGGTCGTAAGTAGATATAATACAAAAAAGTAAACAAATATGGCTGGAATTTCAATAGCACTTGTTGTCTTTGACACATATCTGGAATCACGTTTGTAGATTTATTTTTACGTTAATACTAATAAATATCAATAGTTTTAACAAAAAATGTATGTGAACTGAAGGTTTCAGTTTTTAAGTTGGTGATAAGTACCATGATAGTGTTCTAAAAGTCCGTGATTATGAAATAATGCAAGTTTTTATGATTGTTTTTTTTTCGACTGGCGCACAGTAGGTATACGTAATACATACGTAAGTGTATGACATGATGTATTGGATCGAATTAGTACCAAATACATAAATTCTTGTATAATAATACCCTAAAATTATTGGTCGAAATGATAACTGTTGTTATTGTTGTGATATTACATAATGCAATTTCCAATATTATTTTACTATTTGATGTATGGATTTAAACGCAAAAAGCCGCACTAGTCCCGCAAAAACAGGAGAGTCGACTTTCAAAAATATTGTAAGTATGTATGTATGTTGATGTAAATGCACTCGCGTCCACCCCACTGAAACTGCTGCAAACAAACGTTACCGTCATCTAATCGGCGCTCAGAGACATCTAGCGAATAATGTTGGCACTAGCTAACCGCCGCGGTCGTAAGTGAAAATGGGAAAGAAAGGTATCGGACTAGGAAATAGGCTTAAACATTATATTTAATGTAGTTAAATAATAAATGGATGATGTTTTTGATGTAAATACACATTTAAAAAAGCTTCATATAGGCAGTCAAAAGTAAACCATGAAATTATGCGTCCTACATTTATGCATCATAGTTTTAGCACTTCTTCAACGGATTAAATCATAAGAGCCTATTTCGCCGACCGTGAATAAAATATATCTCTCAGATAGATGTTAGCTGGCCTTTTCTTTTATATGCCTGGGGAAGGACAGTGATATTTTTATCTCACAGAATATTGTTGCTGGTGGTAGGACCTCGTGTGCAGGGTCCGCCCGGATAGCTACCACCGTCTTACCCGTTAACCTACCGCTAAATAGCAGTGTTTGCACTGCTGGGTTTCGGTTTGGGGGTAAGATAGCCCATGTAATTACCGGCATAGATAGAGGCAATCTATTTAAGTCCTCAGGGTAGGCAGCGCATAGGCGATTTTCTGATCGCTATGTCCAATTGTCCATGGGCCTCAGTTCCTGCTTTCCATCAAATGGGCTGAGAGCTCAGTTGTCTATCTTCAACACATAAAAAAAAGTATTTATAAGGGGATTGTGAACGCTGTGACATTATTGTGTATTAAGAATTTGCCAATACAATTACAGAATAATAATCGACAAAGAGCCACCAGAATTCGATAAGAAGCTCCCCCGCGAAGTTGGCAGACTCGGCACCAAACTAATGAAATCGTTGAACATACAACAACAGAGAGCCGTTTTGAAAGCACTCGCCGCCAAGGATTATGCGCTGTTACAGGGCTTACCTGGTACTGGTAAGTGACATTACATAAATATCTTCCTACTTAATTCATACCATGTGAAATACACGGTGCTTTTATTGATATCCGTTAAATGAAAGGGAAGTTTATTTAGGTCAAAAATAATCAATTTCTCTAAGAAACTAGTGTCTTAACTTTTACTGATATTGAATTATTAATAAAATAAATTTTATGACTGAACAAGTGTATTGCAACCTTTATAACGTCCTAATGCTACTTTTTTTGACATGTGCCGTCAGTCACCTGAGATCTTATTTCACACTTCTGGTTCTCTCACACTTGCCATTTCAATTATTATGTAAAAAAAATACGAAATTATCAAAAGCCGATATACCAGGCAACTTCTATTAATGTCCCAAGTAACCTATCCAATTTAACGGAACTATAAAAAACACCCCGTATATTAGACTTATTAGTGCGACTGGGTACCGTGTACTATCGACAAAATTTAATACTGACGCGCAATAGGAGCTTATCATAGTAACATTGAAATTGCAGCATCTGTCGTACAATTTTGTGACTATTATAAATGCCATCGTCGTCAAGGGGGTGTCACTCCGCGATTCCGTCGCGCGGCTACAAGTACATGCAGAGCGCCCCGTCTCCGTGGTCTATTCAATGGTTGGCGCGCGCTGTCTCGGAACGCACGTTTAAATTTACAACGCTGGCTCGTCACGTATCGCGAAATATATCGCTTGCAAATATTAGGATTATTTTATACATGTGCATCTTAAATGAAAATGCCGAAAATATACTACATAGCAGCATGTTGCAATAATAATATTGTTAATTATCATGACGCGTTTTTCGCACAGCCGTACATTCGTAGTAAATTAAATTCTCAGAAACTCAAGTCAAGTCAAGACAAAACGGTTTATTTTCGGACAAATTTGTCAGTAAAAAAGCGGCACATTTAAATAATGTAAAAAACTTCGTTCTCTCAATACTATTATTGAATTTCGCGCCTTTTGTCCTAACATATTATTTGGTTGTCTGACTTAATTCCCATAAGGGCTCATGCATAAATCATGTGATGTTTTTTTGGCTACTTTTTGACCCCCCCCCTCCCCCATGGTGATGTTTGGTGAGTTTCTTGGCTGCCCCCCCCCCCCCCCTAGCAGTCTCACGTGTATTTTTTTCATTCAACTTTTCACGTTCGCTAGCCGAAATTGACAATATTTCTTAGTTTGTTCATCGTAAAAAAATACACATGAGGTCTCCTTGTACCCCCCCCTCCCCTACCGTGATCTTTCGTGATGTTTTCTTGGACCCCCTCCCCCCCTATAGGACCTCGCGTGATTTATGCACAAGCCCTAATATCAAATAGGTACACTGGTACATATAAGAGAAAATGCCGTGTTACGTCTGTCTTACGATTGTGACTAAACCATTAGGTACTTATTTATGCTGCTTTTGCAATGAATGCGTAGGTACCTAACGTAATTCTTTATTTTTAAATGCATTAAGCAGATATATTAATTTCTGCACACCTCACATACTGTCTACAGATATTTTTAGAATGTTCGTGTTATTATCAGGATTATTCGGGTGGATATTCACCTAAAGTTAGCGAAGTCGTGTTGCTATCTCACTCACACCTCAAACAATGCCGCCCGGGCACGCGCGGCCGAAGCACAAAGAAGGTGCCGACCGAGTTGAGACAAATATTTTTGAATCACGTGTATGAAATGTGTAGGTAAATTCTATAATCACGCATGATCTAAATTGTTGAATTAGCTATCAAGACGACTGCTATTAACGCCGTAGATATCATTGCAGTAATGTATTTGTCAGACGCCTCATAGCGCCGTTCGTTATTTTATTAGTTATCAATAATTGACAACCCTGTTTTCGACGGCGTGCGGCTTATAAGCGACCTTTCCGCCACGCAATACGGCCCATTTCAGCTGCTCGCGTCGCCTCGCGCGCCGTTTTGTTTGGTAATAATAATTGTGTAGGTACATAAAAAGCCGGCATTTGTGAACATCAAAGCAGTGAAGCTTCTGTACTTTATATATTCTGTGTCGTCGTGGAGAAAAAATCCACGTTTTAAGTTAGTCGAATAAGTCATGCGATAGTCTTAATTTTTGTTACTATTACTAAATTGATGGACATTAGTGGGGGCGGTTTACTACACAATTATCGATATCGATAAAATAATGGTTCTCTCACTGGCAATCACGATAGTGTTTTGTTTTGCCGTGGAAAATCCGGGCTCTGCCCATCAGGATATTACTACGCCGGTGTTTTACGCCGTGCAGGTAAAACGCAGACGATCAGCGTGCTGATACAGATGCTGGTGGCGCTAAAGCGACGCGTGCTGGTGACCGCCCACACGCATTCTGCTGTCGACACTGTGTTAAGCAGGTATGGCGCGCAAATATTTATACTTACAGTCACCGGCAATA
>JALPQI010016952.1:0-36524 GCA_025490895.1 Thaumatotibia leucotreta
CCTCCGTCAGACATTTGGCACCGTGTAACAATAAATCCATATCTTTATATACGAGGGAGTGGGTCCGAGCGTAATATATGACGCCGTTGTTTTCGTAGTTTCCAACGGATCGTGAATGGGCGTGGAGTTGGCAGAGAAATATACGTGAAAACGTTCTTCGCTTGTTTTGGGGACGGACGGACTCCTTCGATTATTTTTTTCCCATTATCTTAGGTAACAGCTATTATATTTAAGAACAGAATTTCAAGTAGACATAATAGACTAAATTTTTTTTATGATATGATATGATTGATGTTAGAAGTGAAAATCGAGAAAGTTAAAATAAAATCAATATAATATCTTCCTAAAATCTTCTCGCCATGTTGATGACCTTGTTTCTTAGGAGTTCCTGAGTTTGTACCTACTCCATTCAAATCCCCAATGAAATAATTCATTCACCCAAAGGATAAACATTGGCGGCGTAAACAATCGACTCCCACGCTTATAAACTTGCGTGCTTCATCAACCAACTTCCTGTGAGCATTCCCGTCCCAGCCAGTATAAATCTGACATCAGCACGCGTATACCCATTTTCTTAAGATATATATGGGTGAATCAACTTTTTTCTGTCTGTTATTACCGTGGTTACGGTCGCCTGAGTCACGCTGGTTTTATGCAAAATTATGCTATTTAAACTATGCAAACATACATTTTTCTGGTGTTTATAAGCTCTTTTCCTTAATGGGCCTACAGACATGCAGTACAGTATATCTACAAAATAATTCAAGTAGCATAATTTTGAATAAAACCAGCGTGACTCGGGACTCGGGTGACCGTAACCATGGCAATAACAGACAGAAAAAAGTTGAATCACTCATATTTTTTCTGTGGTTATAAATTTTTTCAAGATAAGATAAGATATTAAACCAAGATCGCCTAATTATTAAACAAGTTCAAGCTTTTGTTCCATCAACTGGGCATAAATCTGTAGTCCACAGAAACCCCAAGGAATGCAACCTCGACAGTTCTTCCAGACAACCTTAGGGTAGCAGGGAATGAAAACGTTAGCATTATAAATATTTATTGCTTGTAAGCGATAAGACCGCCTGTTGTTGCCTATCGATACATGTTTTTTTTGTATTTGTGTTTTAATTAAGTATGTGGTGCACAATAAAGAATATTTACTTACTTACTTACTCGACAGTTCTTCCACGAGTGATCCAAAGAAGAATATGTCTCTTCTTCGCATTATCAACATGTAAAAAATTGTTGGGACATAATAAATGTAAATATGTAGCAGCAAGAGATTATCAGATATCAAGTCAAATTGGTATGTTCGGGAATATTGTCTGATAGCGATTTTGGCGGACCAATATACTGACCCTTCGAGTTACACCTATACCAGGTCACGAATATACTGGTTGCAGAAAGGAATGCCCTGTACGGTTATAGTCATTTGTGAATGAATTCACAACATCCGAAGTTACGTGGAAATGGAGAATTGAAATGTTTAACGCAATTGGTCGGGGCGATGGCGTACCAACGGCAAATGTTGCACCTTCTTCCATTGGGATAAGGCACAGAATTTTACTCTGACCTTTAATACCCAGTCATACTCGTAAACGCAGTGTCCTTGGGATTAACGACCGGAAATAACGTCTACGTCCCCGTTTTAATTGATCTTCACTTTCATTGACTGTAGGTACAGATACCTACAGGGCACGGTACATGCGTATTCATGGACAATATTTGATTAAAAAGTCATCAATTCCTCATACAATAACTAGTTATAGTCGAATATTTAATTGTTTACACATACTTGTATCTTAAAACGTTAGTTCCAGATTTTCTTGAGACTAATTTCATTCGCATGATGTTCTAAAGACTCATAGACAAACTAGAAACATATTTAGGTATAATAAAATAAAACTCTTGTTTGGTAAACAAATGGCCATCGGCAAGTATCAAGCTATTTCCAGCAAAATTTTCTTTGCTGTGAAAAAGATGCTATTAAGTAAATTTCTTATTAATTAACAACTAAATCGATAGATACCTTTGTGTAACATTAAAACGTCACACATCGTAACAGAATTTGCGACGCCACTATGCTTCAAAACAAAACGAACATCACTCCAGTTAATTAATTCCTCAACATTGTTTTGACCATAAATCAATAGAAATTCCCACGACTGATACTTGGCTATGTTCTTGTTTACCCAGGAATTTGTTTACAAACCAGTTTATTGGCTCTGACAAAACAACTGATTGATCTGGCTGGAGGCTAGCTGGAAAAACAAACTGTTTCATTGACGGGGGTTATTTAACGATTTGAATATTGGAAAATGTTCACGATTTCCTGGAAAGTTAAGAACAACATACGCTGTGTATCGTATTATTCGAGCTTCTGCGAGAAATCTTGGAATACAGCTCCTCTCCCGTTTGAGAATTATCTTCAGTTAGGAATATTTCATGATACAAGTTAATTTGGCAAGGTAGCCGTATCATGAACTGTAAAGTAAAGGATACATTAGGTTTTACTCGATACGTAATACATTCTATCGCGCTAGCACTGACATATTGGATCGAGCGCGGTGGCCTGTTTTGCGAATCGAGTAAAACCCAACGTTATAATACGTGCAAAGTAGATCGTGGGACATCCACGCAATTTCATAGGTCACATGTTCGTTTTCAACATGCCTAACCAGGATGATTCACTGAATCGAACGCAAAAGAGGCAGGAGGATTGAGATTCCGTGGTTTCGGCCATCTTCGAACCAGTGTATTCTGTTTCAGCGCTGGTGGTCTTACTTACTGGCAGGAAGGCAACAAACAAGAATAGGATAGGGGATAATATTTAATCTTGTATCTAATACTGGAATGTATCGAAATCAGATCCAGAAAATGCTTTCTTTGAGCGATATTTATTGCAAATAGCCAATAAATCTACTCTCTCCTCCTTATTTTATTTAAAGGTATTGAAATAAAAATTGGATATAACAGTGAACTGCAATCTTTAACTAGTTAAAAATCTGTATGCGTAGGTACCGCGTGAATAACACTAAGTGAATAAATGAAAATGTTAGTTGCTAACGGAAAACTTTTCTCCATTGCTCTCAAGATTTTCATCCAAAGAGCGATCGACGTCGTTCCGAACTTGACCCCTTGCAGAATCTTAACGATCCACTCTCAGACAAGCCCGACAATCAAATCTCAACTCTAAGAAAACTGACCTAAATCTCATTTCGTTTTAAGCCGATCAAGAAACTTGAGACCGGGATTTCCTGGAAATACAAGGGACTTTAGATCCAACGCATAAAGGGATTAGAACTGATTTCGTGTGAAGTGAAGGCGTTGGCGGCAATTGATTCTTATTTACTTTTCTGTGAATGGGCTATTTTTACACTAGACCCGTCCTGAATAACAGCGTCATATATTTCTTCAGTATTGACAGAATATATATCAGTATGTATGTGAAGTTGTGAACGTGAACTGTATGCAAAACAGGTTAGGGCTTAGGGCGGATCAAATTATTTCGACATTTTTACTGTTGTAATGCTAAATAACAAGAGTTCATTCGGCCTGCCAATATCTACCGATATTAAACTACTGAAATTAATTATGAAATTTATGAAATGAAAATTTATGTGTATTTGATGAAATTTGGAAAAGGCAGGACAGTTTATATTCCGGAAAATGCGTACTTCTCATGTTTCAAACTTGGGATATAAAACATTTTAATATTTCAACACACACAAAGTCAATATATTGAGTGTAATTTTACAGCGAAGTTATGATCAGACCTCCGAATGAACAGTCGAACTGCAGAACAGAAGACATAAGCAGGCATTTGGCCCAAACTGAACTGAAGACCTTCAATTCTCTCGGTCGAATTATTTGTGAATGAAATCCGCGTTGCCAATTGAAGTCAGACGGCCATGGAGTGAATGGAAGAATGTAAGAGCCGTATACGAATCGTCGCGTTGGAGTTTTGCCAAAGGTTATCCCACAGAGATTTGTGCCTTTATTGTCTATCGTTTGATTCATTTTTATCGTTTCTCTGTCCTTTGCGAAGACCTTTATTTTTTGCTGGTTTTGGTAATTTCTACACTTTTATATAACGGAAAGCGAATCTATATTTCATATTGTGAAATGGATGTGGATTTGCCTGTGGGCATTGGGCATCTGGTTTTACCACTAGTTTGAAGTATTTCGACAAAAATAACCAGTGAGAATGGTATTCTCATGAATCGATCAAACACAAATCTAAGCTAAAATTTCAATTGTTAAACCTCCAATAAACAGGAAATTAACATTGTTAATTTCAGAGATAGCACAGGAAACAGGATCAACCCGTCGACTTAACCTGTAATACATCCTTGCCTGTCCTTTTAGTCCTAAGAGAGAAACATTTGATGATGAAATTATTTATTTCCTGAAAAGGTATTTAAATTATAGGGCTTTATGACGGTTTTAATGTGACGTATATAGTTGTTTTCAATCATAAAGAGTGATTCCCAAATTCCTCAATCTACACTGATATGATGTCCAATCCATAAATGAATTGATAAAGTGTGTTCATTTGACAGAAACCCATTTATCAGTAAATTTTTAAATATTATGTAAAACCAGAGGCCCAATGGCCACAGGCAAATGTACCATAATCATTTATAAACGATAAGCGTTACATTCGAATACCGATTACTTATATGAACTCACAATCCCATATAAGGTGCCTTTCCGTTCGCTATCGCCAAATTAGTACTAGAGTATGAACGCCTATTTTCTAACGAGTTCTTACAAATATGATCAAAAATGGTATCAGGGGAAATCCTGCAACCAAATCGGATTATAAAAAGGCATCACATAAATGAGCATATTTTACTTGTAAAATATCTGTGTTGCGGCTCGGAAATGATAATGCGGAGATAGTGTATGCATCCGCACGCACACATGTATAAGATTGTACCGACAAAGTATTAATAGTATTACATCG
The DNA here is from genome assembly GCA_025490895.1 of Thaumatotibia leucotreta. NCBI lineage: Eukaryota > Metazoa > Arthropoda > Insecta > Lepidoptera > Tortricidae > Thaumatotibia > Thaumatotibia leucotreta. The sequence continues at coordinate 4,973 of JALPQI010016952.1, forward strand.
ACCACGCCTCTTCACGCCCGTATCAATGAAACTGCGACCCATTCATGCTACTGTATGAGCTCACAGACAGACATTCACGTCGCTTGGCAAGTAAGAGCCGAGAATAGTGTTTTGATTCGATATGAACGAAACAGTTTGACCAATCGTGACCTTTGTTACAATGCACGTAAAGCACACGAATGATCAGACTGTTTTGGCGGTTAAGGGTAAAGTTTTAGACACATGTCCGCCAACTCCGGAAAGCAATTCACCAATCGATAGCGATACCCAATTAAAGATTTCGAACCTAGTAGCTAATAGTACTTACAAATAGATTGGAGATAGAGCGATAGTTAGAGCATTGCTAAATTGAATAAAAGGCTCCCAAATATGGTATACGACTATGGTAAAAAATCCTGTCTAAATATCGGATAGAACTCCATTTCCGAGGTCAAATAAAATCAATTTAAAATAGTTTTATTTCTTTTTTTAGATAAAATTTTGTGAGGATACATATCTAAGAACATAAAAGAGACATATCTAGTCGCTTAGTGCCTACTAAGATATTTTTTCGGCTCGTGATATATATCAAGCCAGACTACTACCAAAGTAAGGCTATGCAAACTTGAAGCTAGCCAGATATGTACGCATATTCTAATAATTTTGAAAAAATCTGGTATCAAACGCTTCCAAATATCAAAACAATAACTTATACAACTTTTGTGTTGTAAATTATTATTCAAGTAACATTTTTTTTCACACAGTGACAGTTCACGATTGGTCAGTATATCAGCAGATGGACAATGTCCGAGGCTATTCATGGTGCTAAGAATTTTTGACACCACTTAACAAACTTGGCGAACATTTCACCAGTCATATATTTCTGCGCCGACGCTGACTCGCGCGCGCACAGAATTCAGCCAGATATATCAAGGGCGTGACACTTCCGGCACGGGCGAGGCGATAACATGCAAATCGATGTATTTTGAAAGCTGTGAAATTTCCCTGGGATTTCTGAAAAATTCTTCTTCTTCTTTTGATGCCATGCCCTAACGGACGTCGGTGGCCACCTTTGCAAAATCCTTTCTGTTCTTGGCCAGTTCCGTGAGTGTAGCCGTGTCTTTAATATTTGTCCACTTCTTTATGTTGTCGAGCCAGTTAGTCTTCCTTGGATCTATTTTGAGAGCTTACTGTTTTTTCTTCCACTAGTATTACCCCCAAAAAATATTACACCCTAATGCTGCCGGTCTAGTGTAGACAGCAATATTTGCTATGAAACTCCATAGAAAAAAGTCACCTTTTGTCTTTCAACTTAAGCCAACTTTTTGCTATGGAGTTTCATAGGAAATACTGCTTTCTACACTAGGACGGTAGAATGAGTGACAGGTGTTTTCCGTACCTAAAGGTTTCCTGCAGGCTACAGAGACCTTTTTAGAAATATATATTCTTAGTCCATCGTCCATTTCTTATTTTTTGAAAATCTAACAGTACTCAAAGCTACAACAATGGCATTGGCAAGCATGTATCGTATCGTATATAAAATATATTGAAAGAATAAATTATAAATTGCATAAAAAATACCCACTAGCAAAATCTGGACACCAAAGTCAAGCAAGCTTCCCACTTAAAAAGTATTTTATATAATATTCATAATGTAGGAAACAACTTCACCTCGGTTATTAAATAGCCGAATAAAACATTTCCCATCCGATACAGAAAACCAAGAACTACGTTCAATTTTTATAATTTAATTGTTGAAGTCTCGATTGCTTAACCGTCTCTTATAAAACGAGATCATAAACGTCACGTCTACAAGATTTTACGACGTCGTATTTTAGGATAATCGAGATATACAGCGGTGATATTAAATTGAAAGTCACTAAATGCATTACTTAAAAGGACCTTATCGTTGTATAGTCTTGTAACGTTAGGTTCAGAACCAGTTTTGTAATTTGTAACCTTTTCTTTAATAACGAGATTATCATTCCTCTTACCGCTAAGTAGAAGTTAATGTTTCTTAAGAAATTTTAAAACGCTTGGTTGAATATGGTATTTAATGTAATGAAATATGCAAAATTATAATTTCATGACTCCGAGAGCATTTGGCGTAGAAAGATTAAATTCAAAACTCAACATCGTTTTTTTTTAACCACGTCGGTGGCATACAATCGAATTACCAGCCGTAGGTCGCGCCTTTGCCCTCGGCTAGTCTGTGGCCATGAGTAAGCCCATTTCAAATAAAAATAAAGCCTCATGGCAACCGTTCCTAGACGCTTAAGTCTGGAACTGCTCCCTTTTATATAACCTATAAACCTATTTTTTTGATATACTGTAGTCCCTCGGGGAATCTCTTGGCTGAAGGTAAGGACAACGTATTTTTAGTATAGTTAAATGACATTATACTTGCCATAATGTGAGGTTCAAAATTATTTTTATATAATTTTAGAAGTAACTCCCTCTTCTCTCTCCTACAAATCACATACCTGTAACAACAAAAGAACAGTTAGTGAATTTCGACACAGTTTATTGTATCAATACACCCAAATTCACGAAACACATTATATTTTAAGGCGTATTTCATAACGTCGGCACTTAAGATACGTATTAACATCTCCACGTAATTCTAACCCAGACATTTGTCATGCCCTCCAACATTCCTCCGATTACCAAAATCGTTCCTTTTGTCAAATAACAAGCCTTTTGTGAAACGTTACAAAACCGTTTTAATTAATAGGTAACAAGTGCTCCAAATTGGAGGTTATTTTACTTGAGCTCCGCAATTTCCTTTGTTGCCAGCATAAAGGTTATCCTTTGCTTTTATCGCAACTGTATAGAAGGAGTTATGGAGGGTTATATATCCTTTTGCGACACAGTCATACGAAAGTGGGTCAGTTAGATTCACCTTCACGTAAACGAATAGTATGAAGGACTTCGAGGAAATATCAGTCACAAAATCTGAACAGCCATGGCCAAAACTTAATATTTGTTAGTAACAGATATTTTTGAAAGCTGATTCAAAGTGATGACGACTACATTTAATCCTTGGTGTACTTTTATAATTTTTTTGTGTAGTACAGATGGTTATTTCATTTTTCAATTGATTCTGAATTTTTAGTCCTGATTTGACAGTTTGTTTGTGCATATTCTTGTCAAATCATTTTTATAGGTAAGTTTTATTTCAACATTTTAACGATAGCTAAAATAACAGGAACCTATTTATTTTATATTTGACATTTACCTTCCACAGACGTAACAAGCCCAACATCAAATACTTTCCTATCATCACCATCATTGCCCACGACATCTTTAGAAAATACTTCACTATCAAGGTAGCAGGAACTTCATATTAAATGCTGAATTTGTCTGTTTTGTTTTGTCCTGCCATGCTTGTTATATTTGTCACGAATAAATTATTTGTATTTGAATTCTGCTTGTGCCAATGCCATGCAGAGTTCCTGCCTGCCAATGAACATGCCTGTCTAGGCATGTTCTTGTTCTCACATCAATCCTTTCATCCATTTACATAACATATCCGTATTTCGCAACTAAGTCTTTGTCTTACGTCCGACTGGTCTGCACCAAATGTCAGCAACCTGACATTTAGCTGATCACGATTTTGCCGCCTGGTGCGTCGGTAACGGGTTCGATTGTGTTTAGAAAGGGTATTTAGTTCTATGGATTGATGTTCTGAGTTACGAATTAATTTCATTGGGAAATCAGGTGTTGATATCATGGATAATGTATCGACAGATAGAATTCGCTATAAACTTTGCTTATCCCCCAAGGCCCAGCCATACAAGAGAAATCGACGTTGTAATTTTTAACCTACTCGGTAGGAAAATGCCAGTTGGTTTTAGTTTGTCAGTAAATTTTATAAGGCAAAACTAAAACAACTCTAGTTTTAATTGAAAAAATAATAATTTGATCGTAGTGAATATCCCTTCGGCCGCGTACGAAACCGGAGATTCGTAACCAATTGCAACAGAAGAAATAATCTACTTTTTACGATACTAGTTACTAAGCAATAGGTTTTTTTCCTTACACGTTACTAGTATCGACGTAGGAATTTCTATTGAAATAATGAATTACGTAAGCGTACTTTACATTCTTAATACGGAACTAAAATAGACTTTCAAAATGATATCAGAACCTCTTTAGATATTGATAGCATTAAACCCTCTCTAGATTGTTGGCCGGTTATACTGTCAATGTCTCGTTTATTTCTTTATCGATGTCAATTGCCTGTGTTGAATGTGCATTTATGTAGTTTAATTCTGATATTTCATCTACAAAACCTTTAGCTGATTACAGTTAAAGTAAAGTGAAGATAAATAAGAGGACGGCCAAACAGAATTAATATGGAATCATTATTGAATAATGGTCGTAGATATCATAGAAAGAAATTCTACGCAAACGGTGGCACTTTTTGGCTTTGTTTTAATAATAGTAGCCTGGGTTGTAAAGGCAGTGTCTCTCTCAATAACAGGAATGAAGTGGTGAAAACTAAAATTCATATTGACACCTGTAAAGAAGATTTTTGTGCCAATAAGATTCTGAAAGAACTGGATACTTTGAAGAGGAACTGTTCTCATAATTTCGAGAGTATTCAGAAACAATACGAAGACATGGTATTTAATTTGGAGGATGAAGGACTTGACTTTTTACGATCGATCTCCAGTTTTCAAAACGTTAAGACTGGGCTTTATAATGAAAGGAATAGGGTTCTTGGAGCACCTAAATTACGATTTACATCATGTAAAGAAGCCACAATACCTGAAAAATTCAAAACATTCCTGCTGGTCGAATATGAGGATGACGATAAAAAAATTTTGCTGTTTTGCAGTAAAAAAAATTGTACCATTAATCAAAGAAGGAAGATTTATGCATATTTTGGGCGATGGTACGTTTAGTTCGAGCCCTAAAGTATTCAAACAATTATACACCATTCACGGAGTTGATGGGCATACGTCAAATATAATACCATTGATTTATTGCTTACTTCCTGATAAAAAATGTGAAACTTACACCATTGTATTTAGATTAATACAATCTCAATTCAAAGACTGGCAACCAGAAAAAATACCGTTGACTTTGAAATAGCACCAATGAAAGCAATTCGAAAAGTCTTTCCTTCTGTGGTCATCAAGGGATGTTTCTATCACCTTAACAGGTGTTTGTTCAGAAAAGCCAAATTCTTGAAGATTCATCATTCATCATTGACAGACATTGTAGAAGATTTTAATAGAGTGCATACTCAAGACATAGTTCGTCTTATGAGACAAGCGTTGCTGAAAATTAACTGTATTGCCTCATCTTTTCTTTTTTATTCATAAATTGTTATGAAAGAACTCTACATTATGACGAATTGTTAATTAATAACATGTAAAGACAAATACATAACATTTACCAGTTTTAACGGTATTTTATTTATTAAAAAAAACAACCATGTTAAATGCACATACACCATAGATATTAAAGAGACATAGAATATACAATTATACATATCGACGCTGGAAAGGAGAAATTGGATAAGCGACACTTTTGAAGATATTGAGTTATATACACCGTTAGAATCGGCAAATTTTTCTGCGTCGAATGAGCTAGGTTTCGTATCCATCTGACAACTTTTGTGTCGCTTATCCCATCGGTGATTTAGAGAACTTTCGATCATTTTTTATTACTAAACGACTTGGTTTTTGTCAACTTTTAAGAAAATGGAGATTAGATAAAATATAATTCAACATAATGAATCTTGGATTATTTTACCTATTTGTCATGACAGGTTAAATTTTACTTGGATATTTTTGCTGTGTAACAACTAATCATCACTTGTGGGTTAGCTATTTCTACCTGACTGTATGATATGTTCTCATGTCGTTTGGACAATTTTACCTTTATCTTAATTTAAAATTTAAGACGGTTAGACAATATTACTTGACTATGATATCTGAACTATTGGCGTTTATCCATTTTTACCCCTACATTTATTTATGAACAATTTGTCGCTTAGGTATCCCTTTTTACCTGAATTTACATTAGAATACTACTGTCACTTATCCTAACTTGCATGAATGAAATGTCAGTCAAATAGTTAGCAACAATTTGCATACATAAATGTCTGCTATTTTATTCTTTGTCACGTTATGTAGAAACATTTGGCAGAGGGGTTGTCCTGTCAATTGTAACTCTGCGTTAAATAAAATGTTTTTGGAACTTTAATAAATAAACATAAAAAAAGAAATAGGTCCTAACTGAAACTATTTTTTAAGTGTTATCATAACGTAATACGGTGTATAAACATACCAACAGGTACGGTTGTTAAAAGTAGATAGTTTTCAAGTGCCTCGTTTGTAGGTAGGTAAGGTACTAACTATTGTCGGCTCAATAACGAGTTATTGATTTTGCATGTTTTAAAATAAAGAGAAATGATCTCAAATAGAAAAACAAAATATATTTTTTTTTAATACTTAACAACAACTATTACTTATATACTTACCCACTTTTTGGAATAAAGTTATAAAAATACCTAAAACAGTGTCTTTCTTTTTTCACGTGTAAGTAAATTCGTTTACTAGTCACGGAATGTTACTCTTGTAATTGAAATGACTGACTATGAAGTCTAAAATAATTTCTCATTTTAAGTATGTGGATATTTCTTACTGATATATTTATGCTATTTTTTTCAATTTATATATTTTTACCCGGATATAAAATAAGCCACATCGGCAGTTAGATAATTTTAACATGATGAATTTGTTATGTAAGTCTCGGGTGGACTTTTTTACCTTCCTTATTTCTTTTACAACGTGTTGGTTAGATAATTTTACCGGAATCAATTTTTCCGACCATTTTGCTTAAGCGACAGTAAATCCTTAAATAACACTTGAATACGTTAAATAATTAAAACATCACATAGAAAACATATTTATGTCCATAAATAATGCATCAATTATTTGATTTGGCCTGCTAATTCATTTTAATGATTTTTTTTTGAAAATCTCGGCGGTTTTTTGCCTCTCCTGTAAAGTACGCACTGTGTCGCTTATCCAATTTCTCCTTTCCAGCGTATTCATTATTTACAATGAGTGTTCGTTCCTGACTATCCCGCGTACCCTCGTTCGAAACTAGTTTCGAAAAAAACATAAAAATTGTCGCTCGAAACCAGTTACGAAAGAATTACGTGGTTTCGTTTGAGTAAAAAATAGCCTGGAGTTGCAACTAGTATCGTAAAAAGTAGATTATTTCTTCTGTCGCAATTGGTTACGAATCTCCGGTTTCGTACGCGGCCGAAGGGGTGAATATGTATTACTAATACTGTTAGGACGATGGACCTCTGGAGGAATAAATCTAAAGACGTATAGTTTCCTAAACAATGAATGAGATCACTATAAAAAATTGGACGCATATCATTTATTTTACCATTTCAAAAAATAAGACGAAGATATACATAGCGCGTTAAAGTCCCACATGCTAGGAACTGTCGCACACGCACGCAACCAAAGAAAATAAACGTTACTTGATAGCATAAAGCTTACTTTAACGGTGCACACCACTATAAGCATTATTGGCGGTACGTAAGAGCAGAACTACCCAAGACACCTAATTAACGTTCAGAGTTACAATAACTAATATAAGTTCCCAATTATCCATGAACATCTATTTTAGCCAAACCTTATGCGCTGCCACACATGTTTGTTAAAGCTACAAACACATTCATGCACAATCACAACAGAGACGTTGCATAAATTATAATATCCAAACAAGATGCAGACGTTTGCACAATTCTGCAGGACCGACTGTTACATCTCATTTGCATGGAGAGACTCAGGTCATTAGTCAATGCACAAGACTATTGGAAATTCTATGAGGATGCAAATAATTGTCATACCCTCGTCATTAGAAATACCGGAACGGCCAAAGGAAAGGACCTCATCATTTGGTTTTACGCCTTCAGTTTTCTTTGTAGTCTTTTTTATGTAATTTTGTTTCTGTTACCTACTATTTGGATTTTTTTCTATCTATATAATTCCTAGCCGGCCCGTGTTTTTTTCCTCTATTTTTGAGCTCTATATCTTCCCGTCTTGTAAACTAATGATAAAACTTACAATCAGAAGTTTCTACTAGCTAGAATTGCCCCTGCCTGCCCTGAAAATGCACGAAAACGTTAAATTAAAAGTTGTAAGACCAGAGACCAAAGGCAGGAATTCAATTGCATAACTATCAATTCCTAGGTCTGTAAAGGTATCTTTGAAATTGTGAAATGTAACTTTCCTATTCCAAACTATATTTTTGTGTATACGATAATGTATACGTTTTCTTTGGCTAACAACATTGAACATTCTGTGTATACGCAAACATTAAGCCTAATTAATAAAGATGTATTTCTTTGACATAAAATCAAAATTAAAAAATGAGTTCTTCCCAAATATTCCCAACAGAGCAAAATCAAATCAAAAAGTGTAGTCCCGACCAGCACGACATCAAATCCATAACTATCAAATCGCACTATCCCATTCCCCTGTAAACAGCTATGACGTGCTATATGAATGGGGCCGCCGCGTCTGCCGGATGTAGCGCGGATGGGTATTCCGAGATCACTGTCTATTGGAAGGGTAAAGGCCGGTTTTTATCATGGAGATAATGTGAAAAGCTACAAGTCTGTGATGTGGGCATAGATGTCATCGGAATAGGTGGTACTGACACGCATGTTAGATTTTATGGTGATAATAGGTTAGAATGAAGCAGACGGACATGCTTTCGATGCAAAGAGATATGTAGGTACCGCTTTAGTAGTGTTATGTGAATTGGGCAATTTATACATGTCAATATAAAACTTCAGTTTGCTTAGATGTAGAATTTATAGGTATGATGGTATAGTTTTTATTTTATCATAAAAAAGAAGATGAGCGGTTTTGGCATGTTTTTTTGTATTAAAAATACTATTGAAAAATAAGTCTCAGCAAATATGTAAATTAATGGAATCATTCATGATTATTTCTATCCCTTTGCTTTCATAATTATCAGAAACTGATTTCAGGAAACTGTCTTTTTTTGAATGTGAATAAAAATAAATATCACGATTGCTAAGGCAAGCAATTTCGAATGCAAAAAAGGAATTTACTATACATTCTTAAAATAAATGAAAGTAGAAGTAGTAGGTTTAAGCAAGAACAAAGGCAGTTTTTAGTTTCAATTTGATCGTAGGTAATTGAGGCATCTTTAAAATCAAATATTAAAATATTTTTCCCGTACCTTCTTCAAAAGCAGCACTTTTTTAAATGTCTCAGAGTAGAATTCGTTAAATTCCTTTCCATTTTCTACAAATTAAGGTGCAAAAGCGTGCCGGCGTTAAAAACTATTTTCTTAATTCATCGCTAATGAATGGAGAAGGAAAAATGGAACGTCTCAGCGAATCAAATTGCAGGGCCGCTTCTATAGAGCCATTTGGCGGTATAATAGGCGAGACTGAATATGCGCAGTATGCCACCAATATAAAAGGCAGTTCAAAAGAATCAGCGTAAAATTGGCACGTGAGAAAACGCCATGGGACGTTATTGCGGAATCATCAATGGGCCCAGGGTAGGTTATCGTGCGCTTTTTGGATTTTCGATTAACGTTTTGATGTGAAAATGTTAATCGTGTACTTTAGTAATTGCCTCCCTTTTGACTTCAAATTGAGACAAAAAAGGGAGCCTACCACATGAAGATTGAAAACGGCTAAGATGTAAAATTTTTAGCTAACGCCATGTGTATAGAGGCGTGTTCAGATGTTTGTGAGCACCCTGGCAGCTCCGATATATCTGACGGCAGCTGTACACGTTGTTTAATGTATAATTTGCGAAGCTTATTAATCTGCTTATTCCCTCAAGAATTCACGTAACGGGTCGTGGGCGTCCCTCGTCCACTGTTTCCGCGTAATCAGGAGCAGCCTGTCTTTTTCAGGGTCTTCTCTTATTAGACCTTCTAGTTTCCGGTTTTAGCTTAGGGTCATCAACTGTCTCGGTCATTCTGATTATGCCTTCCATTGAAACAAAGACCAATGTCCGCGGTTGGCCTAACGATACCTGTCTGCCACTAAGCCTCAGGATTAGTACGTCTCCTACCTGAGCAATTCTTTTTATTTTTGCGACTAAAATGAAATATGAAATTTTATTTAAATTTTATACTATTTCTACTCAGAATCACAACACAAGCCGATTCCATTTCCGTCGAAAAAAAAAGTGTCCCATGATTTTTTTCCTATTGTGTTACTATTTTCCATACACCTTCTATGGCGGTATAACACAAGAGGATATTCGAAATATGTATGAAATTTTTGGGACAGTTTTTTTTTCGCCGGAAATGGAATCAGCTCGTGATTCTGAGCAGAAATAGTATAAAATTTACCCAAATTTTCATATTTCATTTTAGTGGCAAAAATAAAAAGAATTGCTCACCTAGTAAACCTACTCAAATTATTTCATTCTGTGGAATAATAAGAAAGTAACAAAGCAGGAGAAAAAGCAAAGTCACGATTTTAGATGAGTATAATTTTTGGAGCGGAATTGTCGAAAAATCAGGTCACAGTATAAACAGCATTCAATTACCGAAAAGCTAATTCTATATTCGAAACACCTTTAGATATGAATATAAAATTGAGCAAATTCTCCTATAATGAAAGCTACGTTTGAGCTCCATAATTTTGTATTAGCAACGTCAAATTGCGTTATATCCGAGCGAATGAGTTTGCGAACGGGAATAACTCAGCGACAGATGGCATTCCAATTGCAAAAAGAGACTATAAGCAAAGCCTGGGATCTTGTTCTTTTTAATGTTTTTTTTTACTCCTTGCATTTAGAACTCTTCTAGTACTGACATGATAAGCTCGTGTGTCATGAAGTCATGAAAAAAAACGACCAACACAACAAACAAGGTAAGGTGAATAATCCTTTACCACCCTTTCACGAAAACGTACGAAGTTTCTGTCCTAATTATTGCATTTCAAAAAAATGTTGACTCGCATAGCGGGAGACGAATTAAAAATCGATTTCAGTTTTGGGACAATTCAACGTGAATTGTTCTTGGAAATATACTTTTCCAACCCCGCGAATTGGGTACACTTTTCCTGAAAATGCTCAGCTTAATCAATTCATGAACAATTTGTGGAGAAATAGCTAATTTGGACATATGGGAATGGGTGACAAGGACAGGAGTTTAACACTACATCTGTAAGTGATGATTTGACTCTTTCGACTGACGACAGTTAATGGAACTCATGGTAACAAACGGAATAGGCGAAGAATGACAAAAGGTGCGAAATAACTTCCTGCAGCTGTCATTCTAGTTTTAACCGTTTACAGTCACTTTTAAGGAAGACAACGGTAATTTCTTCAATAAACGTAGGTTTTCCTCGACACAATGATTTTATGCACATGATATTTTACTTATTTATGAGTTAGTGTCAACTATAATAGTACCTTTCGACTCTTTTGATTGACGACAGCTAATGGAACTCATGGTAACAAACGGAATAGGCGAAGAATGATAAAAGGTGCGAAATAACTTCCTGCAGCTGTCATTTTAGTTTTAACCGTTTACAGTCACTTTTAAGGAAGACAACGGTAATTTCTTCAATAAACGTAGGTTTTCCTCGACACAATGATTTTATGCACATGGTATTTTACTTATTTATTAGTGTCAATATTCTATAATAGTACCTAAGCCTCCATACAGAGCAAGCCAATATATTATGGAAATATTATGGAGAGGCTCTGAATTGCTGACAAACCAACGTCACGCTAAAAGCAATATAAAAAAAAAGCAACAGTAGATTAAATACAAACATAAAATATTAGAAGATTTGGACTATTTTGGGCATCTTCTGTAAAAAACCACAATCAAGAAGATACTAAGCGAAAACCATAATGTTACTGCCACAAACAATAAGACAAACATGTTGTATTGTACAATTCATAATTTTATTTTCACTCACGAAAACATGCGCTCTGATTCTGATTCGTAATGCTATTATCTTTGATTTTGAGATATCCGCGCACTTGGTTTACTAATATTTGGTGCACTATTTTTTAAGAACCGCATATCATCAGTCTATCTCCTCTTCCTACCACATAATCGCGATTCTGGGCCAACGGGTTAGCGATCGCAGTGTGTCCACTATGATGATGCTGCTGCCCATCATCAATCTTCGATAAATAAATAGTCAGTGACACTTCAATCAAAGTCGACTCTTACGGCACCCACGGGAAGAGTTGGAGTGATGACAAATGTATTGTTACTGCGGTCACCGCACGCACTTTTTCAAGAACTATCGATTGTAATAGGTTTATGCGGATTCTGTTAAAACCGGTTTTCATTAAAGATAATGGATTGAACATTGTTAAATTCTCGACCTGAAACTATTGATGGTTGTTCAAACACGTAAAGGCAATTTGGAGATGCATTATGGTGAATTTAAAACGCGTTATAGCAATCACCCGAGCAATCAATTCTCTTGTTAAATGCCCACTTATCAAAAGCACGAAATAGAGGTTCGTGCTACAAAGTTATAAAAGTAGCAATTTTATAAGGGAAGTATTATGTTAAGATCTAAATACCTTTGCAGGATATAATACAAATAGCGGCAACGACGGCAACAACGTATAATGTTATGCCTCAGTAGCGTAGTTGGTAGTGACCCTGCCTACGAAGCTGGCAGTTCTAGGTTCGAATCCCGGCGAGGGCATTATTTGTGTATTTATTTATCACAAATATTTGTTCCTTGGTCATAGCTGTATATGCATTTAAGTATCTATATGTATCTATCTAATTCATAATTCATTTATTGCATATATATAAAATATATAATCATGTGTTACACAAGGTCTTATAGTATATTATTGTTCACATGAACCCTGTTTGGGTATGGCAATTACTTATTAATACATTATTACTTAACTAAAACTATATAATAGGATACTTAGGTATAAAAATTTACAATTTTAACGTTATTTTAACTTACATAGCATAGAAGTGTTTACAATATAATTTACAACATAATATGTCAATTTAATTGCAGGTCGTTCATAAAAAATTTGGCTCATTATAACTAATATTAAAATGCTAAATTTCAAAATCATTATTTTATTTAGCCAGCGTTTTATCATTAAGGAATTCGTTGATAGAATAATAGCACTTTTTTATTAATAGGTCTTTTAGCCTTTGCTTGAATGTGCCATCCTTTATTTCATTTTTTATGCTATCTGGTATTTTATTAGATATTAATATGCATCGGCAGTAAGGACCGCTTTTAAACATTTCTAATTTTGAGGCCGGAAATTCCAATTGGTTTATGTTTTTTCGTCTTTGTGATTTTACTATTTTTTTCTTAAATAAACTAGAGTTTTTCCTAGTAAACATCGCTGCCTCTAATATATAAATAGAAGGTAAGGTCAAAATTTTGAGATTAATAAAATGTGGCCGACAGCTGTCCAGCATATCAATATTCGTTAGGATGCGGATGCACCTTTTTGCATAACGAGTAGCTTGTGTACATCAGTACTGGCTCCCCATAATAACACACCATACTGAAGCCATGCGTGCGCATATGCAAAATAGGCCGATAATGCTGTGTTTTGGTTCGTGTTAACCTTAAGAAAACTTAGCGCATATATAAAACTACTTAATTTATTTTTAATGGCTTGGATGTGGGATTTCCAATTTATATTAGAGTCAATTTGTATTCCTAGCAATTTAAATTCATTTACTTCTGCAATAATTTCATTATTTATTTGTAATGTCAACTGTAAAGGTATTTTCTGTATAGGTTTGAATTGAATAATTTTTGATTTCTTCATGTTCATTTCTAAATTATGATCACTTAGCCATTCGCAAACTTTATTGGATATTTCTGATAGCCTATTGTTGCATTCTGTACTGTTTTCGCTACTAATGAGTATAGAGACGTCGTCAGCAAACATCACACACTCTGCGTCTAATACTTTAGGCAAATCGTTTATATAAGCTAGGAACAGGAGACATCCTGTTACACTACCCTGCGGAATTGAACAAGTAATGTGTCGCATTCGAGAGGTTATTGTTTTAATTTCCCCCGTATTTCCGTCAGACCAGTTAATCTGTACACACTGTTGCCGATTTTGTAAATATGTTTGAAACCATCTGTATGCGTTACCCCTGATGCCCATACCATATAGTTTCCATAATAGAATGTCATGGGGTACTCGGTCGTAGGCTTTCGACATGTCAAGGAGTAACCCCACAGCATATTTTTTGCAATTAAGGTGACTAAGTGCTTTCTGAATATAATGGTAAACGGCTAGCGATGTGGAGTGTTTTCTTCTGAAACCAAACTGATTTTTGTCAAAAATTTCGTATTTTTCAAAGAAACTGTATACCCGATTTACCATCGCTTTCTCGAACAACTTTGAAACATTAGACAATAGTGCTATGGGTCTATATTGACTTGGATCTATTGCTACACCTCGCGGTTTTAGTACTGGTTTAATTTTTGCGTACTTTAGTAGATCTGTAAATACCCCATCGTGTAAAGACTGGTTTATTAAAAAATGTAAAGGTAACACTAATTCATTTGAACATAGTTTCATTAATATCGTCGGAATTTCGTCTATACCTGAGGTCATACTATTTTTCATTTGACGGATTAGTGATATTAATTCAGACTCGGTAACTTCACTTATAACTATAGAGTTAACGCTAGGGGTGATCACAGACCGACCGGCTGGTTTAGTTCGCTTAGGCTCGTCAGTGCTGGCGGTGGATGGCAGAGGTAATTCACCCACTGAGCCAAAATGTTCATTAAGAGAATCGACTATATCGTGGGGAGTTTCTATAATAGAGTTTTGGATTTTTAATGTCATGTTTTTACACTGTTGGCTTTTTGGTGGATTTGTGGTACTTTTTATTATGTTCCACATTGTTTTAATTTTATTGTTGGATGTTTGCATCTGTTTTACAAAGTTAAGTTTTTTTGATAAAATCACACATCTTTTCAGGATTTTTGCATATTTCATGTAGTATGCTGTGAAGTTTTTGTTTTTTGTATAGTTTCGAAGAATTCTTAGAAATCTTTTATTTATACAAGCTTTCTTCAAGCCAAGTGTTAACCATGGTTTTTTATTGGGTTTATTTTTGATTTTTATTCGTTTTAGTGGGATATTTTTTTCAAGCAGATCTTGTAGTACACTATGGAAGTTTGTATAATTTGTATTCATATCATTGTGTGGTGTTATTATGTCACCCCACGATACCATTGATAGGTTATTTTTAAAACTTTGCATATTATTGTCATTGTAAATACGCTTATAAGTATACCATTTTACTTTTTCAGTTTTCTGATAACTTATTGGTTCAGTAAAGCTATAAGATATACTCTTATGATCAGAGATGCCGTGATCGTTGATAGATATTGAGTATTTTGTTTTGTTGGTAAATACCAGGTCGATACATGTGGATGACATATTATTTACTCTTGTAGGCTCATTCACTATTTGTTTAAGATTTTTTGTTAGCATCTCGTTCAAAAGCGTTTCAGAATGTAATGAGTTTACCATACAGTTGATGTTAAAGTCCCCTCCAATGAGGATTTGCATTTTTTGTTGTTTAAAATTAATTTTTCGTAGGATTTCCTTAATTATTTCGAAAAATTTGTCTATTTCCCTATCAGGTCTATAGATATTAATTACAAAAAGATTTAATTGTGGTACCTCGACCGCGCAACATTCTATGATTGATTCAATAGACATGTCTGCGATATCTATGCGTTCGATATATTCAAGACCTTCCTGAATTAGAATCGCCGCACCTCCTCCAGGTCGCAGTCGTCGATAGTATGCTGCCGCAAACTGGTAGCCATCGATTTGAATTAAATTCTTTTGTGCCTCCGATATCCAAGTCTCTGTTAAGCAGACAATTTTGTAATTTTGATTTGATAAAAATGATTCCAATAAGTATGTTTTGTTTTTGAGGCTTTGCATGTTTTGAAAAAATACTTCATTTACGAAAAAAGTTTTTCTCTTGATTTTTATTAAATGAGTTTTTTTGTGCTCTTTCACTTAAATTTGTGTCAGTGGTAGCATCTGTATTTTTTTCTTCGAATTCCCCTGAGGCAGTGTATGAGGTGGCCATTTCAAGAATCGAAGTTAAAAGCTCTATCAGGTCGTCGTGAATCGTGTGGAAACCGTACCGATTCACATTGCCTAACCGTGAAAACATGCGGCTATCATACGTTAGGTTTAAATTAGTATCTAAAATGTTACAGTAATTATGCTGAAGATTATTCTTCCAGAGTAGGTTGTTAAATTGTTCAACTCGGTTGGTATACAGGTTAGAAAATTGATTAATTCTAAAGGTTGGCAAGCAAACTACTACATTCGTGTGTTCCACTAGAGTTAACTGTTCATGAATGAAATTGACCAGATCATTATAGTTGCAACTAGTATTAAAATCTTTGTCGCCGATACAAATAATACAGAAGTCATTCACAGTAAAATCTTGGAGCTTATAACAGAGTCCAGAAAAAAGTTCCTTTGTTTGGGCTCCGGGTTTTAGGTAGAAACATGCATTATTACTAGGGAATTCCCGTTTTAGCAATTATATTATATCGCCGCCTGGTACCCACATCACAAGCCTTAATTGAGCTTACCGTGGGACTAGGTTAATTTGTGTAAGATGTCCCAAGATATTTATTTATTTATTTGAATACAATTAAACCTAAAAAACTTTTACAAGGAGCTACAGATTTTAACCGCCCCAATTGGTTCCCGACGCAAAGGTGCCCATTACGCTCGCAGCGTTTCCGCGCTGAATCACGATGGACAGTCTTCTTTATTTTATTTCTTCTTTTTTTTTTTTTACAAAAATGCACAATATTTTTGAAGGGGTTCATTACTGTACGGTATGTGGGACACAGAGTCTAAAACTTTTTTTGATAAAAACACGAATTCTGTTAGATTCTCGCCTTAATGACTTTTTAAGTGAATGAGTTATGTCAAATATGGTGTCAAATTGCAGTAATTACACAAAGCGATTTCCGTTCTCGTTTAACACGTGTTTTTAAACAGAAAATTATTAATAGCTCTTGTGACAATGAGATAAGGTTAATAATTGGTCAGTTACTGTGAACGATATTTTATCCAGTATCATGGTGGTTAGAGTGATAAAAACATAAAGTTTAAAAGTAATTACTATAATTAGTCAAATGACATTAGACTCGGTTCATAGTTTTTACACTTTTTACTGCGACCTTTTTATCTAGGGCATGCAATTTGTATGTAATAAGTGTAATAACGGGATCTGAGTACAGATAGACCTTAAACAGCCTAAAAACCTTTTTAGTACATTTGGTGCCTTTTTTAGGCTCTAGTGCGAGAAGTGTGTCATTTTACGTCAGGTTCAAAACTTCGGAGGGTCATCTGCACTAAAAAACGTCGTACGAGATACGTGCAAAAACGAAATTCGTAACTCGTGTCGATTTAAAACACTCCCTATCGGTCGTGTTTTAAAACATCGCCACTCGTTTCGAATTTTATGTTTTTCGCAATTGTGTCGTAATGTACTATTTTAGTACAGATGGTGCCTTTTTTACGCGCTAGTGCGAGTAGTGGCTCATTTTACGTCAGTTCCAAAAGTTCGGAGGGCCATCTGTAGGTACTGAAAAACGTCGTACGAGACACGCGCAAAAAGGAAATTTGTAACTCGTGTCGATTTAAAACACTCCCTTCGGTCGTGTTTTAAGACATCGCCACTCGTTTCGAATTTCATGTTTTTCGCACTTGTGTCGTAATGTACTATATTAATGCATTTCGCAATGATCTGCAATTTTACGTAATACGGAGCGGAAGTAAAGGATTTCGCATATCGATGATATCTTTATAATAGGATTTACTCATATCTTATTGTGACTATTATCTGAAATCAGATAAGTGATAGGTACATTACATACGATACGTATCTATACTTTTCGCCAGTAGAAAAAAGTGTAAAAAAATATGGCTGTCTTTCCATAACATTTGAAGTCTTTGATACATATCGTGAAACACGTTCGCAGATGTATTTTTACGTTAATACTAATAAATATCAATAATTTTAACAAAAAAGGTATGTGACCTTCAAGTTTAAGGTTAGAGCGCTCGTACAACTGTAAATTCTTACGTAAGTTAAAGGGACGGAGCTATACTAAGGAATAAGAGGTGAATATCACTATCTGCCACTGCCACTTCAGTTTAGCGATTCAGAGAGCTATTTCGGTTACTTTGGTTCTGCTGCGGATGGTCTCATTTTTAATCCGATCTCGCAAAGAGACTCCTAGCATAGCCAAGCCGACGTAATGACAGCGCAGCAAATCTTCCCGTAGGTGTCGTAAGAGCCGAGTAAAGGATTGAAGTGTCATTGAATATTAGTTACAGAACCCCATTGCCCAGCGTGGTGATTATGCCCATTTACCTTCTAATGCGTCCATACGCATAGTTAATAGTAGAGGCCTACGTCCAGCAGTGGACTGAAAGAGGATGATGCTGATTGTTTTATGAGATGAGATTAGCACAGGACCGGGATCAGGGAGAGAGGCTTATGCTTGGCAGTGGCCGATAAACGGCTGAAATGATGATGATGATTGTTTTATAACAAATCATACCAAAAAAAACTGGTATGTAACTATACATTCGCAAGAGTTAAAAAACATATCATTTTCGCGAGGGATTTGATTGTTATTAAGTATCAATCGATAAAGATCTGTTTTTATCAATCGATAATATACATTATCTGTTTTTATCTTATTATTTATTTATTTAAACTTTATTTAACATACAAATAGGTACAAATGGCGGACTTAATGCGTTAAGGCATTATCATTCTTCTTCTTATGGTGCCATGCCCAGTCCAATGGGCGTCGTCGGCGATCAGCATGGCATTTAGCTTTCTGGTATTTGCCAATCTCTTGAGGGTGGCTGCGTCTTTTGTAAGCGTCCATTCCTTAACTTTAGCTATCCACTTATTTCTAGGTCTCCCTCTCCCTCTTTCCCCCTATATTTTCCTTCGATAATAAGACTATTATTTCTTTGGTGTGACAAAGACAAATTCCGGAAATTTGCGAACTTCGGAGTTCGTGGTAGGCCAATTGGCCTCTGAAAAGTCTGACACTACTGCAGCAAAAAAATGCATCTGGGTTGGAAATGATATTATATATTGCAGACGCAATAAGTCGTATTTTTCATTTCTGTAGATGTGACCCAGATTATGCTTTTTTTTTTTTTAATTATCATGACAGGTACCAAATATTATCATTTCCAACCCAGATGCATTTTTTTGCTGCAGTAGTGTCAGACTTTTCAGAGGCCAATTGGCCTACCACGAACTCCGAAGTTCGCAAATTTCCGGAATTTGTCTTTGTCACACCAAAGAAAGCATCATTAGAGTGAGAGACAAATTCTCGAGATAAATTTGTGAACTTTTAGTTCGCGGTAGCCGCAGATCATAAATATATCCACAAAATATTCAGGTAGTCAAATTAGCTTTAAAATACTTGAAGACATAGCTAAAGCCTATGACTACTAAATCTTTAGTTATCTTGATAAACTTATCAATCGACTAATACCTTTATCAATAACATGACGTCAACTAAAAGATGAATGGAAATAATCACTTCCTTTGCCTGCGATGATAAACAAAGGAAACAATTAAGAATAGTTGTTAACGACTGATATAATTATGATTAATAAGTGATAATAGGTAATTTATAGAATTTACCTGATTAGACATATAAAATAGAGACCTATAGCAGTGGACTGAGATAGGCTGGAGCGTCGATAAAAAAAAAACATGGTAAGGTGGAAATACTAATACCCGACGCTGTACCAATACTCGTCATCATAGCTTGAGTTGCCATTGATAAGATAAAATCAACTATTACGGCATTTAAACGATGATAAATTTAATGTATGCGCCTTTAATGCTTCATATCCCAATTTTTAAATAGCTTATATCTAAATTATTGACATAATTTTAAGGCAGGCTGACATTTATTAGGACTGAGTGTTAATATTTTCGGTATACTCTTGGGTCGTCTCGTTTGTTTTTCGTCACGTACCTAAATTTTTGCTTTCGTCACCCATTCTTTATTCGTCACGATCGTCGATGGTCTTTCTCATCTTCGGTCAAATTTGTTGTTCATCTTTATCTTAATCCGTCCCGTTCTTAACTCGTCATAATTTTCTTTCGGCATGTTCGCTGTTAAATCTATGTTTTTCGTATATTTTTAACCGACTTCAAAAAAGGAGGAGGTTCTCAATTCGACTGTTTTTTTTTTTTTTTTGTATGTATGTTACCCGATATCTCCGAGAATAGTGAACCGATTTTAAAATTTCTTTTTGTGATCGAACGTGTATTACCCCGATATGGTCCCATTGGCACCAAGTTGCGGTCTGATGATGGGATCTTGGAGAAATCGAGGGATCTCTTTAATTGTTATAGGTACATGTATGGCGCTTTTGGTAATTTTCATTCATTTACAAGAATTTGCATTCAGAAAGTAGGATTTGAGGAAATCAATGATGGAAACAAATCGGGAATCTTGGAGAAACCGGTTGAAGTCGGTTTTTTTAAATTTTAATTTGGTGATTATCATAGTTTTAAGTCGGTACCAACTTAGAATATGACCAAATACGAAATGACAAAAAACGATTGAGTCGAAATAAGAAAAAGGTCAACAACTTATTATGGTCAAAGACGACAATGACTGGAGACTAACTTGACGAATGAAGAATGGGTGACGAAAGCAGAATCGGACAAATTTAGGAACGTGACGAAAAACGAATGAAACGACCCAAGAGTATACCATATTTTCAATGTCCCAATATGTGACGTTCAAACTTGTACTAAGGTGCCATCTATTTGGACTGCCAGCAAAAGCACCTGAGACTTACTTGTACAATGGAGTTGACTAAGAAAATGTGCAATTTTGATAAATTCTGATATTGTCACCCTATAAAATGAATACTATTTAAAAAAACTTACAAATCCCCCTCCCAAAACACATAACAATACTTTATGTAGATTTCGTGATTCAAATAAATATTCTGTTAACATGTTACGCACGTACAGTCAGTTACAGTCATGTATCCACTTTTTCACCTTACTGCATTGTAATAAGATGTAAAAGTGGATACATAACCTTGTAACTGACCGTACTTTCACTACATAGTTAAGATTACAGATGTCGCTAGTAATAGTTTCACAATACCATTGATTAAATTCTGTCTTCTGATGTAATTGGAAGCACATTGGACCGTCAATCCAGAGGAAGGTTCGAATTCCGTGACAACCAGAGTCTTTCGCAGTTAGTTTTTTTTATGATAGCACATCTGTTACGATATTGTGAAATTATACACAATTTATATTTATGTATTTGTATAGTACATATGTTTATGTTATCCGCAAGCTTACCGTGGATCTGTGAGACTATACGTCGACTTATGTAAGATTATCCCAACCGAAATTACCAACAATTAGGGCGTGCCACATAACCAAGTAACCGCCCTACCTAAATAATGTTATCAATTAACAATTCACACAATAAAGGTGCATTTAGACCAAACGTGCATTCGCTCATTTTATCCCCCACTACGAAATCAACTTTCGAACGTTCGAAAACTTCGACGAATAACGTTTTGTGTAACGAACGAATTTCGTAGTGGGGGATAGAATGAGCGAATGCTCGTTTAGTCTGAATGCTCCTTTACATTCATATCCTCGCTTAATAAAGGCTTACGTTGTTGGTAGTAGTGGGAAGAACTACATAATTCTTTACAGCGAGTGACATTTTGGGCCACAGAATAGGCCCTCAAGGTTTTTGGATGTTTCAGAAGGGCCGTCAAAATTTTGAAATTACATCACATCATCAGTCTGCGATACTATCCACTGCTGGACGTAGGCCTCTCCTATTAACTATGCGTATAGTCGCATTAGGAGGTAAATGCCCATAATCGCCACGCTGGGCAAGCGGATTGGCAATCGCAGTAATGTGTCCACTATAATGACGCTGCTGCCCATCATTAATCTTTTATCAAATAATGGTCAGTGATACTTCGATCCCATAGTCGACTCTTACGACACCCGCAAGAGGAGTTGGGGTGGTGACAAATGTATTCTTACTGCCGTTACCATACGGCGACGAAATTACATAAAATAGTATAAAGTCCTACTACTAAATAATATTTATAACATACTACCAGACCAGCTACCATAATTGAAACTTGAGCTTATTAAAAAAAAAAACAAATTTTTGCAACCAAAACCTCACTGGTAACGGAAATGTACTTATTTTGTGCCATGTTTTATTGTTCGCAATATTTCGACGCAGTACAAAAGTGTAATTTTCCTTGAACATGACACATAATGTTACTTCCAATCGCAGAGGAAATTGTACAGATAACGATACGATATCTTATCAGTATATGTTGTTTATCGTTTCATTCATAAAACTGCCGCCGCCATACGCGTGTTACGAATGAAACATTATCATTCATAGATTACATGGGTACTTAAACGATATGCAACTTTCAAATGAAACCAAATGTAATACCAGTAGGCTAAGCACATGATTGATGCGAGAGAATGACGGAAAAGTGCTATGCTTACGTCCTTCGTCCCTACCGCAAACACCGAAATTCGTAAATTTCGGGGATTTTTCTCTGTTCCTCTAATGACGCTTTCGTTGGACAGAGAGAACCATACGTGCGGGAGTTCCTATATCGGTCTCTCGCTCGATCTTATTGAGTCGCTCACCGCTTTCGCTGGTCGCGCAAAGTCGTGGCCACGCATTACATTACAGCGCTGATTGACGTTGCTAGCATTCATTTACCTCCAACATTTTTTGTGTTATGTGTCTAAGCAGATTCGGTACCTATGGACTGTGTTTATCTCGAAAAGATAAGGATATATACTAATGTATTTCTCAAGTATGTGTCAATAGGTACATACTGGGCCAGCGTTGGGACCACGCAAAATAGACACGCTCGAGTTGCGGAAAAAAATGGCCAGAAAAAACAACAACAATATATATCTTAACAACAGATCCACATTGAGGGACCTAACGTACCGGTCTCAGAAATGGGTTTTCAGGACAAAGGATAAAAATGAAAAAAATCAACACAGCGGCCACTTTTCATAATTTTGGCATAGGAATCACATTGAACAATGTAAAAAGCAGTGAGTACCTACACATATTTTATCGTTTTGAACGTTTACGATAATCATGCGCTGAAATTACATAAAATATAATACTTGTGTTGTGAGCGCTGTCCCGCCCTTGTTTCTTGATCGTACGATTCTGCGCTGAAAACTCGCGCGTTTAATAGAGAATTGCGATTTTTAAGTGGCATATCTGTTATGTAATCTGTTTTAAAGTGACGGATGTATTTTTCGACCCTTCCTGGGATGAAACGAGATTATTCAGATTATAGGATTACGTATTTATAGTATTTACGTTTATGTCGGTATTTTCGGACATATGAATATTCAGGCCATGTCTGGATTAATGTCAAAGCTTTTGATCTTCTGTGTCGTGTCATGTTGTTTAATAATAAACTCACAAATTTGGTCGTTTAGAGTTTATTTGGTAAGTGGTGGCACGTGAAATGTATGGGCGTGCCTGGGGGACAGAAGCCTTCAATTTCCGCGCAGTCTACATGGATAGATCCGATTTGTATGGAGTGTTTCATTCAAATCGGTCAGTATGGGAAAGTCTGAAACTATAAGACATACGAAGATTTGTTCTTAGGAACCATGTCACCGATTTTGATAAAACGAAAAACTGCATTCACACATTTGAAAAAAAAAACACTGTACACAGTTAGGGAATCGAACCTGGTTGTTTTGAAAAAATAAACTTACACTATTTCTATTCAGATATCGTTTGTCGTCGTTATCTTAAGCAGTAAATGTCTCTAAGAAACATGATGTCTAAAATTAATGGAATTGTGTAAATCTTAAGAAAAAGTTTTTTTTTTCATATTTAACAACGCAATTTTTCATATTATTAAAATCGATGGCATAGTTCCTAAGAACAGATCTTCGTAAGTCTTATAAGTAGTTGTAGATTTTCCTATACTGTCCGATTTGAATGAACCACCCTGTATATCGCCAGTTGACAACCAAAACTCGCTGTAAAAACTATCACTACTCCTAGTGTCATCAGTGCCTCGTATGTCAATCAAATCAGAGATGAGCTAGATACTTTTAATTTCTTAATGAGAATAAGATTCTGAATGCTACTTAAAATCTTAACCTCCATAAGCATAAAGGTAATTTTTTGGGAAAATAATCACAAACTTCAAAAAATTTAAAACCGACTTCAACCAACTTTTCCAAGATTCCATCGTCAGACCCCAACTCGATGCCAAAGGGACCATCACGGGGTTATACCAGTTCCATTAAAAAAAAAACAAATATGTACATGATTGTATCACATTGATGCAGGTAACATACAAAACAAAAACAATCTAATTGAGAAAATCCTCCATTTTGAAGTAGTTTAAAAATATTTACTAATAATACCATTATAAATATTGGATGACATATACCAAAGAAAAAACTACCAAGATCACCAACGTCCGAGGTCTTAAGAACTCGGTCTCATAGGTCTTCGAGGGGAGCAGGCATCAGCCACGAAAGCTGAGCACGTGGGTTCGATTTCCACCTCAGACGTTGGTGATCTTGGTCTTTTTTCTTTGGTATATGACATCCAATATTTATAATTTATACAGTATTAAGTAGTGTAACTACTGGGGAAAAAATAAAAGCACAAATCAAAATATTTAGTTGATAAATAATTTGATTTATGTTTTCACAATACGTTTAATAATACCATATTTAAATAAATTATTTGCGATGTATGATTTAATTTTATATAAAAGTCCCGTATTTATAACTCTGGGTTATTTTATGACGTCGTTGTCTTAAAATGGAACAAACCTTTCGAGGGACCTTACGATACCGCAGAATTACTTTTTGTTTATGTATGTTTATCTTTACATACAAATCGATTTCTTTCATGTTAGTTGTTTTCTCGTGTGAAATGAATTGTTAATAAATGTGAGAAAACTGTCTTTGTACTACTATCCCATTATCGTGTTACTAAGGAATGTATATAAAACCATGGGTATGACAGAATAATTATTTAGAATGATATAAAGGTACTGACAGAGACCGGTAAATTATAAAGACTACTGATCAACGATAAAGAAATTGAATAATATAACCCAGGTTCGTCAGCCTCCGTAGCCTAGTTGGTAGTGACCCTGCCTACGAAGTTGGAGGTTCCAGGTTCGAATCCCGGCGAGGGCATTGTTTGTGTATTTATTTATCACAAATATTTGTTCCTTGGTCATGGCTGTCTATGTATTTAAGTATCTATATCTTTATCGTCGCCTGGTACCCACATCATAAGCCTTAATTGAGCTTACCGTGGGACTCGGTCGATTTGTGTGAGATGTCCCGAGATATTTATATTAAAAAAACCCTTATTCACAAACGCCTGTTAATTTAACAAGCCGCTAAGTATTGTTTGTCCCTTTCCCTCTTGTGGACATATTGATAAGACTGAAAGGGACAAATAATACTTAGCGGCTTGCTAAGTTAGCAGGCGTTTATGAATAGGAATCAGAACTATGGGTGCAAACCTTTACCAAAACTTGTCAAGTGGACTTGACATAGCACATGCATCCTTATAATATACATATCTGTACCCACACATTGTAAGTTTAAGATTCCGATATAGGGAATAAAATTGGATACAGATTTTTCAATAATATTCGTATTTTTCTTGGCTAAAGTGTTCCGATATGTCAATTTTAAAGTTTTGCATTGCACCCATAGTTCCGACCCCTATTTATGAATAACGGGTAAGTTTTTAAGCTAACATGGTCATTCACATTATTAGTATGACATAAAACGGGATATTTACCATGTAAACTTACGTTTAATTATATCCTGACGTTTCGGGCATGACGTTACACCCGTGGTCGCAGGTAGACCCGTTTGTCTTTAAAATATGAGTGATAATCGTGAAAGTTTAAATCAATATATTTACCATGTAAATTGAAATTATTACACTCGATATTTCCCGGTGTGTGGGTAGACCACAACAGATCGTGAAGATGACATTTGCAATAGTGCCGAAATATCGGGTGCTAAAAATACTTTCATTTTTATATTTTCTTCGGTTACCGCGAGCATTACACATGAAATAAAACTATGAAAACGGATAAACACGCGTATATTAATTAACTTCTTTCATTCCGACGTTTCGAACACTTTACAGGGTTCGTGGTCTGCGGGCGACTGAAAGTGTTCGAAAAGTCGGAATGAAGTTAAAGTCAATTAATATACGCGAGTTTATCAGTTTTCATAGTTTTATTTCATAATTTCATTTCAGTTATTCTAAAACATGTTTGTTTGAAAGACCCCGCAAATTGCTATAAAAAAATGTAAAACAATGTCGAACGCAACTGCGTATGGAAATAACCAGTCTCTATTTTCTAAAGGTCTCTGGCAATGACTAAGTAAAACAACTGATTAAGCTGTCTATTGAGAACTGTAATTACGGTTAGAATTTCTCATAAAATTCACATTGTAGGGATCAATTGTTCTTACTGTGAGAAACATAGTTATTAACCAAAGGGACAAAACTGTGGTCTGTCAGGTACAGTCAAATGTAAAATAACCGTTTCAGTGCGGATGACACGCCAGGCGTGTCATGAATGTTTTTAATGAATGGCGTATAACACGATAGGCGTGTCATCGTATTCGATGGCGTAAGGCACGCTTGGCGTATCATGAACAAAATTGTTCGCCGCCATACATAAAAGTTTTCGAAAATGGAACACGCAAAGAATCGGATGTGTAAATTTCATATTAGAAGGCACACCATTTGCACATGATGGACACGTGCA
The DNA here is from genome assembly GCA_025490895.1 of Thaumatotibia leucotreta. Lineage (NCBI taxonomy): Eukaryota > Metazoa > Arthropoda > Insecta > Lepidoptera > Tortricidae > Thaumatotibia > Thaumatotibia leucotreta. The sequence continues at coordinate 31,912 of JALPQI010016952.1, forward strand.
CGCTACGCACACGCTCTCGTTCACGTGCTGTAAACGTATCCGGTGTGATTCGGCCTTTATTCTATGACAATAGGCAATAGAATAGCTCAGATATTAGTGAGCACCTTGGCTTTTCCTATATATCTGATGGCCATTGGAAAATTTAATGAATTGTAATAACATGTCGCCGCGTGGTGACGGCAGTAAGAATACATTTGTCACCACCCCAACTCCTCCTGCGGGTGTCGTAAGAGTCGACTAAGGGATTGAAGTGTCACTGACCATTCTACAAGATTGATGATGGGCAGCAGCGTCATCCTAGTGGACACATTACTGCGATCGCCAATCCGCTTGCCCAGCGTGGCGATTATGGGTATTTACCTCCTAATGCGTTTATACGCATAGTTAATAGGAGAGGCCTACGTCCAGCAGTGGACTATCATAGGTTGATGATGATGAATATCATGTAAAAGTGAATACATCTCTGTAGTTGATTGTACGTAAATGGTAAAATGGGACCCTATTACTAAGGCTCCGCTGTCCGTCTATGGTACGGAACCGTTAGTGCGCGAGTAGGCCTCGGACTCGTACAGGGTTTTATTTAACTTCACAGAAAAAAGGGGTTGTTAAACGGCACCACATTTGTGTAAGCCCGTAACTTTAAAAATATACAGGGTGCCCGCGAGGAAAGGGAAAAAATTCAACAGGAGATTTCTGACCAAATTTGAAGTCAAAAATGTCATATGAAGTTTTCTGGATTCAGTCTACTTTAAGAGAAAATTTGATTTTTTCTTAAAACCGTTTTAGACCGTTACGCAATGATAAACGCATTTTAGGAAACGATTTTGTCACCATGTTGTCTTAGTCTTGTCACAATTAATTGACAGAAATCAAATGAACAAAAATATTGTTAATTACTTTGCAAATTAAAAAAAAACTTTAAAGTCCTTTTTTTGCGGTAGTTTGATTAACTAAATTGTAACAAAAATAAACTTTTTTTGTGTATTAAGGCATTCAAATAAACAAAAAAAATTTTTTTTTTTTTTTGGTTGGGTTGACTAAAACTTATTTAACACGTTTTGCTTCTTTTAGTCTCAGGAATATGCTGTTAGAATTTTTCCCTTTCCTCGTGGGCACCTTGTATATTTACTAAGGTACTATCTTACCAAAAACAGTAGTTGATACAGGTAATTGATTGTTAAATCAAATTAAGTTTAAATAACACTTCATCAAACTAAGATTAGGTGTCGTCCAGTAAATTAAAAATAATTGATAGTTAATATTTAAATTATGATTGTTTTTTCAATATATGTAGGTTAAATATACTTCCTTTGAGTTAAAGGAAATGTTATAATAATTTTAATATTAATTTATTATTGTTCTAAGTATAGTTTATGAGGAAGAAGTACTGATTTAGGTAGATATTGTATGACATTATATTGAAGCATAATAAAAGGTCTTAAAATAACATATGTATAGGTAAACCAGAATCTCATGGCATTTTAAAAAGTAAAAGAATTGAGAAAGAATTAACAGGTAAGATGGTGGTAGCTATCCGGGCAGACCCTGCACAAGGTCCTACCACCTAATCTTAAAGGGACCCTGGAATAAGTTTCATATATCTACCTATTAGATACTATTAATGGTGACGGTACTAAACACATTACAGTAAATTGAAATGGTAAACAAAGCTAGTAGTAATAAGCGAAGTGGTGACAATATGCCTGGAATGTCAAAGTCAAACAAGGTTTGTTGACAGAAAACACCTGAATACACAAACAGTAGGTTGTTTACAGCTTTTAGGTATAGTGGTTGTTTTTATGATAAAACGGTAAAATTAGACTTATTTCCTAAGGACATATATTATCAATAATAAAATTGCCTTTTTTATTTCCATGAAAACCTCATTAATTTTTTGGCAGTAATATTGAATATGTTTTTGTTTAATTTGAACCATATATACTGTTTTGATAAACCATTTCGTCCACAACTTTCAATGAAATAATAATATTATCATGATTAAATATTTTAAAGTGAATAAGTAATATGTGTATTATTATTTACTTTTAGTATTAATTATACTAAATAAGAATATTTTTTTAGAAGAAAATAAATCAATTAATGATGAATATAATAGGCCTATTATCTAAATGATATTTAAAATGCAAGTTCAATCAGTATTACATATTTTTTTAAACTAAAAAATTATGTCAACATATCTTTTTGCATAATAAACGTGCCTCCACTATCATGTTATCAAGACTGTTATCTCAATTTTTGTTTGATATATGAATATAAAAAAATGATGTACCTACTTATGTATGTTGACAATTAAACTTTTAATAATTTTAAAAACACTACTGATTGGAATTCATAATATTTGTGCTGTAAACATTATTTCAACTAATTACTTCCTTCCTTGCTATGCTTGTTTACAAATTTGCCAGAAAAATTATTAGCATAGTATATTAACATAAAAAGTGAGTAGTAGGTATTAATTTATGAATTCCTCCCAAATAGGTATCAGGAAGATAATTTTATTTTGTTTTGTATTTTGGTGAACAATTATGGAAAGTATTGTACTGTGTTGTACATAATAATTAATTAATAATCATAATTTCTTAAAGAGATACTCACTGCAATATGACATTTAACATGTTAAAACTAAGTTTGCATACTTTTAACCTTCGGCATATGAGTTGGGGTATACGGAAACATCATATAAACATTTTTCACCTTGTACAGAGGGTTAATTTGCGTTCCATATATAGACTCCCAATGTGTATTTCTAGTGTATTAAAATTCCATTGCATGGATAAATACCAGTCTCTTTACCTATACCCAGTGATTTCAATGGATACCCCAAAACTTCTATAGTTCTGGGGCTCATTAAAAAATGATGATATTTTGGTAATTTTTGACACCAACCCCACCACTTGGTGATATTTGGTGTACATAAGCCAACTCATATCATGATCATTCATTTGCATGTCTCTCCAAATCAATCATATTTAGTAATAAAATCACAAGGTTTGATTTAACTTACTGTTATTAAGATGATTTCTGTAAGAATGTCCCATAATTTTTATTTACCTAAACCAATAATTCATGCATTTACAAATTACAGCTGCTATGTTTGTAAGAGAAAAGGAATGTAGGTATATCAATCTGTTACTTTTACTGTGTAAAACGGCATTTTCACTGCTATTTTAAAGGAAAACCACATATAGCTGTGGAGTTATAATTATGTCAACTGACATAACCTACATTTTTCTGTGGTTTGATATACATTAAATATGGATACTCTTGTTCGGTTTGATACAGCAAAGTGAAAAAATTAGTGCAAAATTAATATCAATATGCAAATATTTGTTTTAAAAGGGTACACCTGCCACAAATTGAAGCTTGTAAGTTGTCTGTGAAGAACAGAAAACCATTTTTATAGTATTTTTACATCATTTTGATGTACAGCAAATGCATATCATTGGTTTGGGTTTGGCACTCAATAAATTAAATATTTTTGATTTTGATGAAAATGAGATAGTGCGGAAACTTGTTTGTTGTGTATAAATTTAATGTGAAATCCCTATTATGTGACTAGTATAAGAAAAATGAGCCTCTTAAGAGAAGCCTGTGGGACATCCCAGTAGTGTCTCAAGTTGATGAAACGAATAATATAGCTTGTACATAATATAAGATATAAAAGAAAATTTGGATTAATTTTTTGTAACATCATACCTACCCATTTATTAACACCGGATACAAATGAAATAACAGCATAATATAACTTAACAGCAAAATAAAAGCAAAGACTAACCTGTTTCCAAAGTTGGTTTTCCAGAACTCAGCAGCATCACTCTTCGTTATGCGGAACTGGTCACCAGCAAACGTCCCATTCGGGAACATAGCCTTCAGCTCACTCAACATGTGACTAAATACCAAACTAAGCTTCGTCAGATTCCTCCTATAATGCGAATTCTCATCAAACATTTTTTCTTTGCCCTCTTTAAACAACTTTATAGCTTGCTTGCATTTCCTTATCAAATTTATAATAAATATATTGAAATGTTCATTGCTATTCAACGCCTGCATGTTGTCCTCATATTTAGAATAAATAATACGCAACCTCTGATATGTGTCCGGCAAAATATCTAAAATGAAAGGAGGACTGTTTTTCAAGTTCATCTTATGATGTTGACACAGTTTCACCACTTTATCCATCAACTCCCAAGTTTTATTCAGGGTTCTCTTATCCGTCGCCAGCTTCGTAGGGCACACGGCACCGGAAAATGCGCCGTGTAATTTCGAAAATATCGAAGAGATGTTTTTCTGTTGTGATTTTTGACGGGGGGCCGCCATGTTGCCAAGTCCGATGACATACAAATGAAAACAATTACAACGAGACACTGAACTTAAAAAGCATTCATCACTTAATAATAATGGTGTCCAGCGTAGGTTTTCTCATTATCACTTGAACACACCACATTTACGACACAAATATGTACACGGCAACGATCACCCACTGACACATCTCCGACGCGTATGACAAATTGACAAATTTATGAATTAACTCCTGTTTTTTCCCTGACGTGACCGAGTTTGAGCGTGAACGTTATTAGCCAATCAGCGGCAGG
>JALPQI010016953.1:0-28921 GCA_025490895.1 Thaumatotibia leucotreta
CGAGCGAAAAAAACCTTCCGGGGCAGATCCGACTCGGATAGGTTAGGTAAGAAGACTAAGACGGGAGCATTTTTAGCAACCTAGAAAGTACTCAGCTCAGTAACACGGTAAATAAGGTGCAGAATATTACTACTGCCATATTATATTGAGAGGTTGTAAGTAATCCTTCTCTGTTATGCTAAAACAAACTATGTAGATACTTTTTATGCACATCCAGATTATGCCTCATCATAAATAGGAGCATCGAAATTATGCTCATATAATATTCGAAGAACTCGAAATCTGCCACAATGAAATATGCTAAAGTTGAGTATGCCACAACAGTTTCTGCACAAAGCCCATTATGACTACATAGTTTATGCCATATAGAATTATTCATAAAAGAATGATGCCACAACAGGGTGAACCCTCCGCTCAGCTTCGTGTCAGTGGAGCCGCACCCTTACACTAAATCGGATGACGGGTATCGTAGAGATGGTCTGGGTCGCGTATTATAAAGTTACATTTTACAATTTCGCTGATTGCCTCTCTAACGCACGCACAAATTAGCTAGAAAGAGAGGCAAATAGCAAAATTGTAAATTGTAACCTTATACAACGCGACCCTGATGTAGTCCGTGGGCTAGTCGGTCTGAAATTAGAAAACGGTATAATTTGGGGGTACCAAGTGTTCTTTTTACAGTAGTTAAACATATTCATAAGGATGTTAAAAAAGATGATAAATATGATAGACATCTCAAAGTGGTAGCTAATAGGCATACGGGCTATTTCAAGATTTCCGTTGTATGACAGGTATGGTTAAAATTAGGAAGTACAAATTTTCCTTTTCACGGCTGTTAGGTTAGCTTATAAAAACGTCAAAAATGCAAGATTGCCGTTTATAAGTGCTACCTAACAAAAATGGGAGCCAATCAAAAATGGTGGATCTCAAGTTTTACAAAATCAAGTATATCTCGAGAACTATTAAATATATCTAATTACTCTCTTGAACAATATTAAAGGCATATCTGTAAGCTTCATATTTTGCATATACACCATATTGCTAAAACCGACCATTAATTAATTATGACCAAATTTATGAAAATTTCGTGATTTTAATTTTTTTTATGTCGTGTTTTTACATAGTAGTCATCACGCTAGAAAAATTAAATATTTTTTTAAAGATAGTGTATTTAATAAGCTTTAATTTGATGTATGTAACTTGTTGGCGGTATTAAAAAAAAGACCCATAAAAAAATATTTAAATAAATTGTAGTCATTATCCACCGTATACTTAGTGATTTAAGAGGCGATGGAAGTGCCACTCGTAAATAATAGTGCTTATTTCAAATAACCAAGATTGAAAATTATAAAAAAATCGCCTCTTAAATCACTAGGTATACGGTGGATAATGACTACAATTTATTTAAATATTTTTTTATGGGTCTTTTTTTAAATACCGCCAACAAGTTACATACATCAAATTAAAGCTTATTAAATACACTATCTTTAAAAAAATATTTAATTTTTCTAGCGTCATGACTACTATGTAAAAACACGACACAAAAAAAATCAAAATCACGAAATTTTCATAAATTTGGTCATAATTAATTATTGGTTGGTTTTAGCAATATGGTGTGTATGCAAAATATGAAGCTTGCAGATATGCCTTTAATTTTGTTCAAGAGAGTAATTAGATATATTTAATAGTTCTCGAGATATACTTGATTTTGTAAAACTTGAGATCCACCATCTTTGATTGGCCCCCATTTTTGTTAGGTAGCATTTATAAACGGCAATCTTGCATTTTTGACGTTTTTATAAGCTTACCTAACAGCCGTGAAAAGGAAAATTTGTACCTCCTAATTTTAACCATACCTGTCATACAACGGAAATCTTGAAATAGCCCGTATGCCTATTAGCTACCACTTTGAGATGTCTATCATACTTTTTTAACATCCTTATGAATATGTCTAACTACTGTAAAAAGGACACTTGGTACCCCCAAATTATACCGTTTTCTAATTTCAGGCCGAGTAGCCCACGGACTAATGGTGGTTGTAAGGTTATGGGTACAGGAGGGTGAATATCTGAGCGTTTCAAACCGCCTAATTTTGTTATACTTCGTCATTTGTATAAAGGTGCATTCAGACCAAAAGAGCATTCGCTGTTCTAAGCCCCTACTCTACGAAATTCGATCGTTACACAAAACGTGATTCGATGATTTCGTAGAGTGGGGGCTAGAACAGCGAATGCTCTTTACGTCTGAATGTACCATAAGGCCAAATCTCCTCCAAATGACAAAGTAGCATATTGTGACCAATAGAAACTTCGGCAAAAATAATGCCACCAAAATTAGGCGGTTGAAACGCTCAGATATTCACCCAGGCATGACGTAACTCTATCAAGTTTTGACATAAAATGTTTTATAAAAATATTTAGGTACCTACGTAATTAAGTGTATTCCCAATACGAAAGTACCTGATATTTCTTAATTCAAACGTTTTAAGTATATTGTTAAAACTCACTCTTTTCAGTCTCCGACCCGATTGATCAAACCTAGTTAACCCTAGATAAATATTAGTTTTGTTACGGATACTTTAATCTGGACTTTTGATAAATCAGCCCTATGAAATATTTGTTTAATTTAGGTTACACCGTTTCTGATTTGGGTCACGATGGATCGGGTTTGAGGGACAGGGGTCGCAACTCTCGGTCCGGATCTTATCTGATGCAACAGATCTCATTGGCCATTCAGCGCGGTAGCCCTGACAAAGTGATGGGTACATTTGAGCTAGGATTAGTGTAGCATCCGTAGCCTAGTTGATAGCGCAACGAATGGGGCTTGGAATTTGAATCCCAGGGTTACTACAATTTGTGTGCTTATCGCAAATATTTGTTTTCCCCTCACTAGCAATCGGAGCTCACATGTTAAATTGGTCGTTTCTCATGGGTGACTTTGTAAGCCATTGGCTATATTTAAGTTCCAGAAGTAACTCTATTCTACGATACGTTTCGACATTGAGTTTTAAATGGTTTCTTTAAGTTAATTTACATGAGATTGAGGATGAGATTTGTAATCATATTTCCTCGCGATAGTGAGGGGAAAAGAGTTGTATTACACTTGGCGGCAAAGTTTGTTCAACTCTCGTGCCTTGAGACCTTCGCAATGCTCAAGATTCCAGTTTTTGAACCACTCACTACGCTCGTGGCTCAATTTTGGTATCTTTCGCTAGCTCAGGTCTCAATATTGGCACGACAGTTAAACAACAACTTTGCCCCCTTGTATAATAAATAACTATTCTTACTTACTTACTGCGCTGGCTCAGCGACCCGAAATGGGTCTTGGCCTCCGACACTAAGCTCCGCCAGTCCACCCTATTCTGCGCAGCTTGTCGCCAATCGAAATCGGCTTCTCGAAGCTGACACAAGTCTTTTTGGACTTCGTCGATCCATCGGTATCTAGGGCGCCCCACCGGACGCCGTCCACTAGGACGACCCAGATGGACCTTTTTGGCGGCTCGGTGATCTCCCATCCTCTCCACATGGCCGAGCCAGCGAAGTCGAGCAGACTTGCTCTCGCCGATTATGTTGGGCTCGGACACCAACTCTTCCACTTCTGCGTTGCTCCGGACTCTCCACCCTCCATCCTCACCCTGAGTAGGCCCCAGAATCTTTCCATAGATCTTTCTCTCCGCCACCAAGAGCTTGTTTTCTTCGTTCTTGCTCATGATTATTTTCTACGTCTTTACCCCCTTATTCATAAACGTTTGCTAACTTAACAACCCGCTAATAATTGTTTGTCCCCGTCGATCTTAACAATGTGTCCATAAGAGCAAAAGGGACAAACAATTATTTGCGGCTTGTTAAGTTAGCAAACGTTTATGAATAAGGGGGTTAGGTACCCAAGTAACATGGGCCTGAAGGCTTAAAACGAATTTATCTATTGATAGTCTATTCGCAGTTTATTTTTAGATAAGGGCTTTCTATAAATGGTTTCTATGAAGAAAAAGTATCCTTATAGTGTATCTTTTCTCATATTTGATTTTTTTTAGATGATTTGATCTATAGAACACGTATTTTAAGTACATTTCTAGGTATGACGATTATTTTAGGACATATTGTTCTATAAATAGTTAATAAAGCCTAAAGGTACCTATTTTCCAGTATTTTATTAGATAAGATGGTAAATGTTAAGATTTAACTTCCTACAGATATTCCGTATTAGCTAGTGGTACTCTTATGTTTGTTTATAAAAAGACTAAAGTCTACATAAACTACTTTTGTAGATATCTTTCAGTAAGTCTAATAATATGTTAGTGAAATAGTGGTTCCAGTGTTTATTTACTTAAAGATAGTGTAAATAAGTGCAATTTTACTAGATCAGCCGGCTTTATGCAATGGAGACAGTAAAACAAATTAAAAGATCTGGTGGCTTTCGTCGGAGAGTCAGCAAATGTTTAAAAATAGAAGAAAATACAGAAAAGGAGCAAAAGGAGTTCCGATTCTGAATTGCGACTCATGAATTAAGCGGGTAAGATTATTAAAATAATAAATAAAGATTAGACAATAATTTTAATTACGAAATGGTTCCGTCTACCTATAAATAAATAAACAATGCGTGTCAAATGCTCATTCTTAAAAATCGGGGAAACTTTATACAGATAGGTACGAATATGATAATTTAGATATATCTACCTAATTTAATACGATCCACAAAAAATAAACTTTCCGCCCTCTTCAAATACACTGATAAAACTAAACATAACACGTTAAAACTGCTACAAATCGGCCGCGTGAACCGTGGATACACCAAACAATTCAACATGTCAAGACGTGCGTCTCGCGACTACTCCGCTCGCCGGCGGCGCGAAGTTGCGATTATACCATTACATTATTTCATATTGTCAACAAATAAAAAACAAATTTTCACTTCTCATGCTCAAAAAGTGCACCTTTATGTCGTGCGTAGACGACATAAAATCGCATTTCATGTTCTAGAGCATAAAAGTAAAATTGTTTTCTAAGGCGAAGATGGGCTAAGGTAATCGGTCCCAACAGCCAAACATATTGCACAATTTTATTAAGCAATAAAATAGTATAACTGACAAAATTGGTAAAATATATATTACAATATTAGAATTCTGTATTTTCTCTCATTAAATTTATTAAATCACATAAAATAGATATCGATTATCGTTCAAAAATGCTCCGAAATGTTTGACTTGGCAGAAAATCGAGCATCTGAAGCTCTGATCACAGGTTGAAAATTAAAAAAAATAATTAAAAAATGAGTTGGCGGTTATTGGTTGTATGTTTTTGCTTCTTTCGCTTTATGACAACTTGGTTGTGTAAATTGCAGTGAAAAATGTTACTTTCCTCGCAAACGAAGTGAAAAGCAGAGTGTACAACACGGGCATAAATGTCCATTTTTATCCTCGTCTACTATTTTGGTCTTCGCTTCGCTCAGACCAAAAAATTGCCTCGGATAAAAATGGGTCACTTTATGCACTTGTTGTACAATCTACTATTCTTTAAGAAGGTAACTTCTTGAATTCGTTCTGCATTAATCCATCCAAAATGATACACAACGCACTCAAAATGCCAGTTCTCTGATTGATGTCTAGAAATACTGTGAGAAGCTAAAACAGTATACAAAAATGGCAGTTTATAGATAATCTTAAACCACTCATAAACCAGTTTATTCCTCGACTAGGAAGTTTTGTTTGCAACAAGTAAAAATAGTCTTGTCATTTACTAGAGCTATACTACAGATTATTCTTTAGAAAGTTTGTTTTAAAGAAATCATTTTTCTAGACAAGTTTAACTAGACGCCATTTTTACTGCCTAATATTTTGTGAAATTATTGTAGCGAACTATTTTTTGGCTTGTTTTTGTACTTTTATGAATATGTTCTCTGTAACAAATCGTCCTATACTTTTTAATATACTATATTATGAATGAAACAAATGGCTTAAACATATAAACACAATATATATTTTTTTAATATTTTTATATTTGGTAAATATTTTATTAAATATTACATTTCAAGCGGGCGCTCTTATTTAAAGAGAGTTTTACACAAATTCAGCGAGAGACTTTCATCCGCACCAAGTTTTGCAAGTTTAAGTATCAGTATTAGCCGATGAAAACTAGGCGCATGAAATAAGAAGTTAGAAATTTGTCACGCCATTTTGTAATATTACCTTAGCATTATTCTTTTGAGATATGCGCCATTATACGTATCGTTGTCTATTTCTATTAAAATCTTTCTTAAGGTTGGCAGGGTTGAGTTAATTTGGTTTTAAAACTTCTCAGGTAAATACTTCTGTTTAGCTCTCAAGCTTATCTATTAACCATCTACTAGTGCATATCGTGGTCTATAAATAGTATAGAAAGACTCTAGAAGAATGCCTTAAGACTATTTGAAAATGTTTAATTCTTAACTCTGTCTATTCGTGGTTTCTAGAGGGAGACTTATGAATATTTACAAGGTTGTGCCCACTTTACTATAGACTATCTATAAGCTTTATTGAAGATAGCTTGGGGGCAATGTTACTCTTATGGTAGACAATCAAATCGAAGTCTATTAGATATCTAATATCCCCTTTTTAGATTCGCTTTTGTTACTTGGGTATCTACATATTTGTATTTATCTACCTACAACAGTTTTATTGAGTATACGTGGGACTTTGTCGATTCGTATGAGACAGTCCCATGATATTTATTTATTACTGAAATAGCGCCAAATGTTTATCACCGAAAGCTATAAATATCGTTATATTTACGGGAATGACAGGCAATTAGGCTCCGGTGCCTGCAGCCACTTAATTCATAACCTACGTAATTACACGGCCATGATGGTCTAAGGGGAGTCGCGTCTATAAATATCTAAACGCGCCCTTAGTGTCCATAAAAGAGCAATTCTTTTTATTTTTGCCACTAAAATGAAATATGAAAATTTGGGTAAATTTTATACTATTTCTGCTCAAAATTACGAGCTGATTCCATTTCCGGCGAAAAAAAAACTGTCCCAAAAATTTCATACACATTTCGAATATCTTCTTGTGTTACCGCCATAGAAGGTGTATGGAAAATAGTAACAAAAAAAATCATAGGAAAAAAAATCATGGGACACTTTTTTTTTCGACGGAAATGGAATCGGCTTTTGAAAGAGTAGAAATAGTATAAAATTTACCTAAAATTTCATATTTCATTTTAGTGGCAAAAATAAAGAGAATTGCTCAAAATATCAACAAAAATGATTAATATAAATGTTAGGTAGTGTTAAATGCGCACGTTTTCACTCTATCTTGTTATTGCATGTTGATTGATTTTTGTGGATATGTTTTATTGGCTTTGTTTACTGTACCCAAATAAATAAAACATTGGTGGCGAAATACAGAGTGCCCGCGAGGAACTCTCATAATCGGAACTATGTATTTCGTAAGCCAAATGAATGCAAAAATTTTATTGACTTTTTAAAATTGAAAAAAAAAATTACAAATGTTTCAATGTTTTTTGAATATTCATTAACTAGTACATACAAAGTTAATTTTATTATTCCAATTGTAATTTTAAATATATTTTTTACTTTTCTCGTAAATCTTACATTTTTCTAAGTGTCACTCTTATCGACATCTTTCTGTCAATTACGATATTTAGTTTACTTCCCACTGTGGACACATGTACATCAAAAAGACATTAAAATTTTGCACAGATTAACAGTGAAAATATGTTTTTTATTTTTAAAACTAGATGATTAAGATGACATTAAAAAAAAGCTTATAGACATTTTATCGTCTCTTGTATAAATTTTGATACTAAGACTTAAATCTTTTTTTGGGATCAATTGACTATATTAGTTAATTTTCTTTGATATTTTACTAAGCAACTACTGAAAATTAAGCTTTGAAGTAATATTTACTTAAAACCTATATTTACTTTAATTGGCAATTTTGGTTACTTATACTTAATCAACCGGGCTACAAACGAATTTAAATACAGAATTCTAAAGTTTTATTTCTAGTGGCTTTGACAAATATTGCCCATTTTAGTTTACCTTTGAAAAATATACAATGATGCAGAATATAAGTAATAAGGATACCTTTCATAAACGTTTGTAAATCGCAGTATTTATTGAAAACTTTTCAAATTACCTACTTTTAATGTTAGGTATAAATAAAATAAAATAAAAATAAAAATAAAAAGCCTTTATTAATTCTCTACAACATACAATAAAATTCATGAAAATTAGTGAAAATTAGTAAGATGATGAATTATATCGTAGGGTGTATGTACGAGTATGTTAGGTATACTCCATTTCAAATACCATGGCCCGATGCCACTTCAAAGTTTTAAGCGGCATCGGGCATGGTATTTGAAATTGAGTAGGTATACTCGTACTATTGAAGTTGCGTGGAAGTGGAACAAATCACACTAATTTATGAAAATAGTTCTTATAGTCAATAGCGCCAGCAATTTCATTCTCTTTTGATGTGAACAAGAGAAGTTCAAGGTTAAATAGTGTAAAAAGCTTGAAACATTGAATACGAGCCGTGTTAACAAAGTGAATTAAACGTATGCAAACATTTACTTTAACAAAGTAAGGTAATGAGTTCATTATTTCCGTGAATTTCCTGTTAATTATGAAATTATGCATCTGTACACACACAAAGGGTATTTGCATTGTGGCAGAGCAGTCAGCCTATAGTATTTTTCTATTTATACCTACATATTTTTCTAGCAGGAACTAGGGATGGACAAAATGAAACATCGATATAACTGTTATCGATGAGTACACCCTATTCTCATAAAGACTTCGTAAAATCCGGTAACAAAGAAATATAGGATCTATCTAGGCTTTGTTTTTAGATATCTAATACTTCCTATTAATTATTGTCTACGGCGTTAGAGTATTATTTATTCGTCTTTGTTGTTTTGATGGGTATTCATTAGAAGAAATAAAAAATGATGCGGCATTTTTAATATGATTTCCATTCTTGTAAGTTACGGCGCATTATTTATTTATTAAAATTATTTATCGACTACTACAAAAGTTATCGATAAAAATTATATCGATGTTTAATTTTGTCAATCTCTCGTCCCTGCTAGAAAAATATCGAGGTATAGGGATGTTATAAATGAGATTGTAAGAAAATTTTCATACTTGTTAATCTTATTATTTCGACATGGTTCTAAAATGGCCTAGGGTCCCAATTAGTCGAGTATATATCGATGGCAAAAAGCGAGAACGTAGTAACCGCCACCTGGTCGAAAAATTTTTTTTTTGCATATTTGGAATCAGCGAATTTTTCTGCGTCGACTGGTCTGGGTCCCATGGCTCTACGACTACGACTACGTTGCAAAACGAATGTATTTTTTTGACGATGCCCCCATCTAATTGCTGTAAACACCCAAATAGTAGCAATTTTGTAACGAGTACATTTACGCCAATTTTGTTTTTTCATAAATCAAAGCGTGTGGTGGTAACAGCGTTGCAGAAATTTTGTTCTGTGGCGGTTACAGCATTAATGCATGTAGTGAAAAAAATACGAACCAAGTTTACTGCAATTATCCTAAAATAAATTGGCAATGATTGACACTTACTACATTTCATTCGAAAATGAATTAGTACCAAGCCACAGTAACAACATTTGAAACACAACGTGATGTGGGTACCGCTTGAAGATACAGCAATAAAAATGTGCGCTCGCGGCGATGTGCCTCGTAAATACGACCTGTGATTTAGACTACTGGCGATCACCGGAGCGAGTGGGTGTACGTAGTCTGTGTACTCTGTGTGTCCGCGAAGTGAAAATGAATTTCATTGGAATGCAATTTTTAGGTTCCTATTTTAATTTCAAGTAATATTCTGCCTAAGAAAAATGACACCAAGTTTTCATTTAAATAAATAATAACAATTTTATTTTGTACAGTGCCATAGTAATGATAACGTTTTGTTATTTAAGTTAAATATTAATGGTTCAGTGAGATTACTTCAAAGATTTTTTCTTACTCGTAATTGATGTGATAGTTGTGTTCAAACAATTGTTTAAGAATTATGTTGAAAATTAAATAATAAAAAATACGTTCTTGCTAAGCAACAAAAAGCTTGTACTGGTTAAGATTGATATTAAAAATGCCTTCAACTCCGTCGGTCGCGATGCTTTGTTAAGAGAGAAGCAAAAAAACTTACCTGGATCATATTCCTATCTCTGGCAAGGTTACAGCAGCCCTTCAGATTGAATGTAGGTACGCAAAGCACAACATATTGTCTGCAATAGGTTGTCAACAGGGTGATCCACTCGGGTCCGCCTTTTTTAGCCTTGCAATCCACTCTATTAACTCGACACTTGGCAGTGAACTCAACATGTGGTACCTGGACGACGGTAGCCTCGGGGGCGACGCAGTCTGTTCTGAGTGATTTGACCTCCTTAGCTGCTAAGTTTAGAGAAATAAGTCTTGAGCTGAATATGGGAAAAGGTGAGCTGTATGTGAGCTCAGTCAATGTAAGCAGGTCCCTAATTATTAGCAATTTTGAGAATGTCTGTCCAGGTATCAAAGTGATGAACGCGGATTCTCTTCATCTAGCCCCTGTGTTTAAGGAATCAATGCCTGATTTTGTTGATGCCCAAATTCAGCGTTTCTCCCAGCATTCAGACAGTCTGCTCAAGGTCTCCTTGCACATGGCTTTTTTCATTCTCTGGTTCTGTCTCCTCGTGCTAAAGTTGACGTATGCTATGCGATGCAGTCCATTTTGGGAGCTTCCGCAACTGTGTGAGAAGTTGGACAGTTTGATACATATCACAATGCAAAACATTTTAAATATCAAACTGGAAGAGAGGCAGTTAATCCAGGCAACTCTTACTCTCATACGGTTTGGTGGCTTAGGTATACGGTGGGTGTCGAGTATTGCTATTCCCGCTTTTTTATCGTCTGTGCACAGTACGCTTACTCTCGTAGGAAGTATCCTCAATCCATCACTACTTGATTTCGAGGTAGCGTATTTGGCGGAGGCGATAGATGATTGGAGTTTGGCCTGTCCGAGCGATGAATTGCCATCAGGGCGGGACTTGCAGAGGGCTTGGGATGAGCCTCTGTGCTGCGGGGCACAGTTGGGCTTACTTGACTCCACCGCCTCCTTAGCTGAAAAAGCCCGTCTGCTTGCAGCGTTGGAAAGGGAGTCGGAATATTGGCTAAAAGCTTACCCTTCCAGGAGCTGCACCACAATGCTGGACAATAATTCCCTAAGGTTGGCTGCTGGGCTTCGCTTGGGTGCGGATATAGTTGTCCCCCACCGTTGCTATTGCGGTGGTGAGGTAGACCCCCGAGGTGGCCACGGCCTCTCCTGTCGGAGCGCTGGTCGTATACCCCGCCACGCCAGTCTGAATAACGTGATCCGTCTTGCTTTTGCCACTTGCCAGCGTGGGCGTGCCTTCCGAGCCCCCTGGCCTGGCTTGTGACGATGGCAAGAGAGCAGCTGGGATGACGCTCATACCGTGGTAGTTTGGGAGGCCGCCTATTTGGGATGCGACGTGCTTGGACACCCTCGCGCCTTCACATGTATGGCCACCACTTCGGTCAAACCGCCCCGGCTTTGGCTGCGGAGGTCTTAAAACATCGGAAGTACACTGGCCTTTGTCGTGGCCATGACATTGCGGCTTTTGCGGTGGAGACTCTGGGGTCGTGGGGTCCTGGCACCCACGAACTTTTTAAGGAGTTAGGGAAAAGGCTGTCTGAGGCAACGGGTGACCATAGGGCTGGCTCATTTCTTGGCTAGAGGTTAGGCATTTCCATCCAGCGAGGAAATGTAGCCAGTGTTATGGGCACTCTCCCACAGGGAAGCGACTTGGGGGATGTGGTAGCTTAAGTTAGTTATTATCATTTTAGGTTTACGAATAATTTGTGTTTTTTTTCCAATACCTGTAAATAGTATTGTTTGTAAATTATATTAAAAGTAATACTTACATTCAAACATATTTTATAGTTAGTGGGTTTAATAGGTAGTGAGTTTTATATCGATAAAAGTTATTTAAGAGACAATATAATGCCAAAACTGTGGATAACATCTAAAGAGATATAAAGTTTTCACGGGAATATTGAACCTCATTACCTATAATAATAGTATAGTCTGATTAACCCTAAGAGTATATATGTTTGTTTTAGCATGATACAAGGTTGTAATTTTATATAAGAGATTTTATTAGCCATTTGAAATGTTATAAGCAACACAAGTTTTAAGTTACTTTCATAATGTTTTTATACAGAGTACTTAATTGAGACTAGGTAGTGTTTGATATATTAAGACTGTAATTGTTGCATCTGAGCTTTTAATTTGTAAGAAGCCAGCATTTAAAAATTGTTAACATTTTGAAAATGTATGTTAACAAAAGTTGATTGATACTTAAGTCGTTTTGTTTTCACAGTTTATTTTTGGCGGTGGACACTTACCACATTTCAGTTAGTCCTATAAAGAACGTTATAACATTTACGTCAAAATTATTGCATCTTCAGAATAAATATGCATCATTACAGCGTTTCTGCTTTATGGACATTTTACTCGTTTCACTATTTTAGTACATTTACTTCTGGCGTTTACAGCGTTCTCGCGTAACGAAAAAAAGTGATCAATTGTCGTAACCGCCACTAAGTCGTAAACCAGTCTTTTTTGTTAAATATTAAATATGACAGTTGAAAGAAAACCATAAGTTAGGAATTAGATCCAAACATCAAGCATTTTTGTTCATAAATGAAAGAGTTATGAATTTTTTTCTCGAAATCGAAAAGTTTTTTTGGCTCTGGTGAAAAGTTTGTGTTTTGGCGGTTACTACGTTCTCGCTTTTTGCCATCGATATATTGCAGATTTACACAAAGAGGTACAGCTGGTACCGAAATGTTATATTATGACGGTAAGTATTCATGCAAACAGCCATTTTTAACAGACTTCAAAAAAGAGGACGTCCTCGATTTACAACATTATTTTTTAATCGAACCGATCTAACTTCGAGTTGGTCCCGTTGGTACCAAGATCTTGCTATCTTGGTCAAATAGTTATTTTTTAATATATCCGGTGGTTATGTAACTATGTATCGTACTTTACTCGATCTTTACCGTCAAGTCAAAATAATTCATCTCCCACTTTTGACTAAGTCTTCTAACTCTGAAATTGTTCTCATTGTTCTTAAAGTTAATTAAAGGTCGCTACCGAAAGAAGTCACCTGATAACACTAAACTTTATTACTTAATTGAGATAAACAAAATACGAAGAGTTGAAGAGCTAATTGGACAAGTTGAGACGAATTTCTGCGAATTATTAAACAACATCGGACAGTCAAGTGCAAAAATATGTATCGAAATAATCCTATTATAAATATGTTACGACGTTCTTATTACTCAGAATCGAAGTGCACATCTATACATATACACCTTATTTTGCCTTAGACTGCGTTCAGTCAAAGACAAAATAAGGTGTATACAGAGTATTTCCATCACCCGGGCTTTTACGAAAATGGGTAATAATACGCATTACTAGCAATCGTTTTCAAGTATTAACATTTGACAAATAATGGAATTGACCGTACAATTAATGTTATTTCCCCCGAACGATCAATGTAACGCGTGTACTGCTTAGTTGTCAAACGTTGTGAGTGGCTGCGATCTGTCATTGTCAAGTACAAATTAACAATTAATTTTTCCCCTCACTAGCTCGTAAAGCGCTCGTTTATCGTTTAATACGAGCGGGTAAAAACGCTTTTTACACACTTGTGAATAAAGTAATTTGACATTGCTCTAATTCCTATAGCCCCCTACTGCCTAGTATAAGTGGATATGTATGACCGTAGTAAACATGCGCAATCGGAGCTCACATGTTAAATTGGTCGTTCTCATGGGTGACTTTGTAAGCCATTGGCTATATTTAAATTCCAGAAGTAACTCTATTCTACGATACGTTTCGACATTGAGTTTTAAATGGTTTCTTTAAGTTAATTTACATTTGGATGAGATTTGTAATCATATTTCCTCGCGATAGTGAGGGGAAAAAAGTTGTATTACACTTGGCGGCAAAGTTTGTTCAACTCTCGTGCCTTGAGACCTTCGCAATGCTCAAGATTCCAGTTTTTGAACCACTCGCTACGCTCGTGGCTCAATTTTGGAATCTTTCGCTAGCTCAGGTCTCAATATTGGCACGACAGTTAAACAACAACTTTGCCCCCTTGTATAATAAATAACTATTGAAGTACTTTGCTTCTCATTTAACTTTTCTTAGAAAGTTAATTACTTACTTTTAAAATTAGCATTTTGAATTGAATAATGTTCACGGTTTAGCTAGAAATCTGCATCGCATTCCTCGGTTTCGCCAAAAGCCAGTATCATAGACAGACACTGTATAAAGATAGAGGAACGTTTTAGTATCAGTATTGTACCATTGCAAAGGCGGGGCGGGTCACTAAGAACTCATAACTCATAAAACAAGTATATAATTATAACTTGGTATTATAACGTAACGTGGACGTATTAATTTCCACGTATTTATTCTATTATTATAAAGTAACGTGGACGTTAACGTCCACGTATTTATTCTGATAGATGCAACTTTAGAATAGATACCCTCGTAGCGGACAGCCGTATGGAATTTGAGTCGCCTGCTCTTTAGTGGCACAAAACTGTACGGTATTCAGCCGCGGTAAACTTCATCCCATTTTTGCATAATTAAATATTGTGCACGACGGTTATTGCCGCGGCTGCGGTATTTTAATTAAAATGTCTTTTCTCTAATGTGTGCGGAAATATTACGCTTTTATGGTAGTGACGGTAGACAGCGCCAAGCCCTAGCTTTTCTTAAAACAATGATGTGGTTACGAAGTAAAAACGAGACACGTGAAAAAACGAAATTCGTAACTCGTGTCGATTTAAAACAATCCCTTCGGTCATGTTTTAATTTATCGCCACTCGTTTCGAATTTCATGTTTTTCGTACCTTTAACGTAATGTAAGTACTATTACTTAATTATTAATCGTTCTCACATCATCAGCCTATTACAGTCCACTGTTGGACATAAGCCTCTCCTATTACTCATACATTATCATTATGGACGCATTAGGAGGTAATGCCCATAATCGCCACGCTGGGCAAGTGGGTTGGCGATCGCAGTAATGTGTCCATTATGATGATGCTGCTGCTCGTCATCGATCTTAATTGTTAAATTAAATGACAAATAATAAATTAATAATTCATCATCATTCATCATCAGCCTATGTTAGTCCACTGCTGGACGTAGGCCTCTCCTATTAACTATGCGTATAGACGCATAAGGAGGTAAATGCCTATAATCGCCACGCTGGGCAAGCGGATTGACGATCGCAGTAATGTGTCCACTACGATAACGCTGCTGCCTGTCATCAATCTTGTAGAATGGTCAGTGACATTTCAATCCCTTAGCCGACTCTTACGACACCCGCAGGAGGATTTGGGGTGGTGACAAATGTATTCTTACTGCCGTCACCACACGGCAAAAATTAATAAAATTAATAATGTTGGACTCGTTTTATCACTGTTTTTATCACTTGCACTACTTTTATCTAAATAAATGCCCTCTATTCAATTAACTAGCTATCTACTGTGTTTGCGAAATATAATCATATTTTACTCCTGTATTTAAAACGAGTAAAATTATGTTGAACATAACATTTATACAACAAACATCAAATAACATTTAATAATTTTTATTACAGTTAAACAACGTCAATAACATTTACAAATTAATTCGATCTTATAAACAATAATTTCCAAGTATTAAACAGTTTCGCGAAACGTCTGAGTCAATTGACAGGCAGTTTCTCGTGCAGCCAAGTTCTCTTGCCTTCGTTAAATTCAGCGGCCGTGTGGTCCGTGCCTTCGAGGATCCACTTCGTTGTGAGCAAGCCTTCAACTCCGACTGGACCTGAAAATTTAGCCATTAAACATCATTCTAAACGATCTTGTACACTAACATAGTACATTACGTGGCGAACTACCGAAATAAGTGTTTTAAATAACACGAGTTACGAATTTCCGTTTTGCACGTGTCTCGTTCGACGTTTTGGGTCTCCGAAGTTTTGGACCTGACGTAAAATGAGCCACTTCTCACACTAGCGTGTGAAAAAAGAACATATATTAAGAATATAACCGTGCCGCGTAGTGACGGCAGTAAGAATACATTTGTCACCACCCCAACTCTTGTGGTATACTCATAGTCGCCATCAGATAGATAGCAGTTCTTTACAGACATGTAAACTTTAGTGAAATGTTGTAGATATTTTGCATCTTATCTAGAACTTTTGATTATATTGTCGTGAGTACGAAACTTTTTAGTAATTATGCTACAGTGTCACCGGATTGTAATCGGACATTGGAGTACAATCGACAACACACCTGTGAACACAGGCAAAGTGCCAAAAATATGTAAACAGAACTTTATTGCCTGGACATAAAGATGTGTATACATATTTCTGGCACTTTGTCTGTATTCACAGCTGTGTTGTCGATTGTACAACACTGCAATACTTAAAGCACAAGTCAGATGATACCTCTGGCGTGTATCCTTGCAGTGGAGATGCCGACTTCAGCGCCAAGTCCAAAGCGGAATCCATCAGCAAACCGGGACGACACGTTGTGGAACACGCATGCGCTGTCCACAGAGTTCAGGAAGCGTTTCGCCGACTCATCTAAAAGATTAAGGTGATATTATTTCCAGTACGATTGACATCAAGCGGACTTACTCATTTGAAGGGCCCACGGAAACAAACATGTCCAGTACTTAAAAAAATCAGGGCAAATTCACACCTTATTCTGTTAAAAGTCCTTCTGTAATTTGAATTGACTAGACATGTTCTAGTTGAATAAGTCAAGATTGTATTGTATCAGAATATGCAGTTTTGACATCTCCATAATTATGTCCACTGGTACTTCTGATGGGAACAGTTCTAGCGAGTAATTATTAGTATACAGTTCTAGCGAGTAGCTATTTCTCGAAAAAATGGTTCTTCTGAAGTGCCTACCGAAACATTCGGTGCAAAATTGAAACATGATTGGCAATGTCAATTTGCGCCGTGGTTTTGTATTCTCTTGTAATAATTTGCATTTTTGAGCAACATAATACAGTTATATATTGTGATTGCGTGTAAGTAAATGATAGGGCGCTTGCCTCGAACAGGAAGTTGTATGAAAGTATTACATATTCATGTCATGTCATGCAAGATAATCGGGACCCTATATTACGCATAATAATAAAGAGGTGTAGCGTAACTTCGGTAAATTAATTATAGCCAGGTAGATTATGGAAACGAAAAGCGAAAAGAAAAAGCATCATATACGTACTTTATGACATGGACAACAATAATACTAAACCGAAATTCTAAATTAAATACCTTTTACAGATTTAGAAGATCCGCAAATCATCATCATCATCATCATCATCATATCAGCCGAAAGACGTCCACTGCTGAACATAGGCCTCCCCCAAAGATTGCCACAATGACCGGTCCTGCGCCACCCGCATCCAGCGGACTCCTGCGACCTTCACCAGGTCATCGGTCCACCTTGTGGGGGGCCTACCCACGCTACGCCTTCCGGTACGTGGCCGCCACTCAAGAACCTTCCCGCCCCAACGGCCATCGGTTCTACGCGCAATGTGCCCCGCCCACTGCCACTTCAGTTTAGCGATTCGGAGAGCTATTTCGGTTACTTTGGTTCTGCTGCGGATGGTCTCATTTTTAATCCGATCACGCAGAGAGACTCCTAGCATAGCCCTCTCCATTGCCCTTTGGGTGACTTTGAGCCTTCTTATGAGACCCATTGTAAGCGGCCACGTTTCAGTACCGTATGTCATCACTGGCAACACACACTGATTAAAGACTTTCGTCTTCAAACACTGCGGAATATTGGACGAAAATATGTGTCGTAGCTTCCCGAACGCTGCCCAACCGAGTCGGATTCGACGATTGACCTCTTTCTCGAAGTTGGACCTACCTAACTGAATAGTTTGCCCTAGGTATATATATTCGTCTACAACTTCGAGTGTAAAGTCTCCGATTATTACGGGAGTTGGTGCTACATGGGAATTCGACATGATTTTCGTCTTATCCATGTTCATCCTAAGACCAACTCGCTCGGAGGCTTTACTGAGGTCAACGAGCATAGTACTTAAGTCCTCCAAGGTCTCAGCCAAGACTACTATATCGTCAGCGAATCGAAGGTGAGTGAGGTACTCGCCGTTTATGTTGATACCCAGCCTTCTCCAGTCCAGAGTCTTAAAGACATCCTCCAGTGCAGCGGTAAACAGCTTAGGGGAGATGACATCTCCTTGCCTAACTCCCCGCTGCAGCAGAATAGGTTTCGAGCTCTGGTCTTGGAGTCGGACTGACATTGTGGCGCTCTCGTATAAACACTTCAACACCTCGATATAGCGGTAGTCGACTTGGCACCGTTGGAGAGACTGTAGTACTGCCCATGTTTCGATCGAATCGAAGGCTTTCTCGTAGTCCACAAACGCTAAACAGAGGGGCAGGTTATATTCTTCGGTCTTCTGTATAACCTGGCGAAGCGTATGGATGTGGTCTACGGTACTAAAGCCTCTTCGGAAACCGGCTTGAACCGCAAATCATAAACGTAAGCTAATAACAACTTTATTGCTTGTATTATCTCCAACAGTTATCTAAATAAATACTAAATATAGTATATCAGTTAATAAAATCACACGCTAACTAAATGTACGGTCGTCAGCAAATAAAAACTTTATCTTTGTTTTAAATAGTCATAATAATGATCCTCTTATCTTCACCAAGTATTTATATTATGTACGCACAGTTAGAAAAACTTCCGAACATAAATAACAGATGCCAGACCTGCGATAAGAGTTATGTAATGGATAAAGAATGACGTCCATCCTCAGAAAATATGCCTATAGATGGTATATTTCTACGACGCTATTTAATTCTCGAATGAATCCGAATATATGAATAGATGGAGTAAATGACCGAGGATGGACAATATCTATGAGATTGGTCTTACCATTTTCCGTAACGATGACATCAGTGTGAGAGCTGCCGAATTTGTGAATATGGTCCACTGCCTCGTTAAGATCCTTCACGATTTCAATGCAACACTCCAGAGCTCCATACTCATGCCTCATCGTCTTTGCCGGAGAGGGTCCAAAAGTCAAATGGTTAGACAGCTGCGGTCCAGCGTGAATCTTCACACCTTCATTCTTCAACATATTGCAAATATCCGTAAATAGAGAGCTGTGGAGATGGTCCTCATGCAACAAGAGAGTCTCCATCGCATTGCAAGCGGCAGGATAGTCGCATTTTGCATCCCTTACTATCTTCAATGTCTTAGACGGGTCAGCATCCTTGTCTACGTACACGTGGCAAACTCCTTCCGCGTGACCAAGGACGGGAATGTGCTGTGACTGCTTCTGTATGTTTCTGACTAAATCCGACGATCCACGGGGAATGATCAAATCAATATGCTTCTCCATTGAGAGTAAGTCACTAATTTCCTCCCTAGTTGATACTAATGATATGGCATCTTGAGCTCCAACAGTTCTAAGAGATTCCTTAACTAATTCCATGAGGGCTTTGTTAGAGTGAGCTGCTTCTTTGCCTCCTTTAAGTAGCAGACCATTAGCCGAGGCCATGGCTAAAGCGGCGACTTGGGGTAAAGAGTCTGGTCTCGATTCGAATATGACTAGAAGTACACCAATCGGTACCGTTATTTGTCGAAGTACCAAGTTTTCTGCCAGCTTAGTTTTCTTAAGAACTCTGCCAACATTCTCATAACTTGAGTCAGCAATTTGCTTCAATCCGATTGATAAAGTTTTCAGTTTTCCTGCGCTCAAAGCAAGTCGATTTAAAAGAGGTTTAGCTAGTCCGCCTCTTGTTGCTTCTTCTAAATCTTTGGAGTTGGCCTGTAATATCAGATCTTGTTTGTCCACCAAAAGATCAGCAAGTGTATTAATTGCTGAAGCTCTTTCAGCGGGCGATAAATTTTGCAGAACTCGGCTGCCCGTACGAGCTAAAATTGAAACATAAGTACAATGAACGGTATAACAGTTGTTTACTTAGATAACATTAGTAAGTATGGATATAAATAATCTTTTCTTACCATTTTCAGCAGAAACATCAACAGAAGTAGTAGTAGTAGCTGGACAATCAGTAAAGAACGTGCCGACTTTCCTGCCACTAATGATGGTCTTGATGGCCTTCTCCTGCATGCCGTTGCAGATTACCACGCTGACACCACGAGCCATGGCCCAGGTCGCCGCATTGACTTTGGAGTCCATGCCTCCGGTCCCGACCTTGACAATTAATAATTTTGTTATCGCGAGTGTTAAATATGAATTTGTTGTTTTGCGATGATGAAGGAGCTATTTGACTTAGTGACTCAAAGGGGGTCTAAACCCCTCGCCAAATATAGACTAGTGCTGGACTTGTGGTAATTATTTGTAGGTTTATTATTTATGAATATGATCTTCCCACTCATGTCAAGTGATTCCGAAGTTTGGGAACAAAGCTCAAATAAGTGTAAAATTTCAACACCCCAGCCGAAAAGCACTTGGAACCATCCAGTCAAAGCACCAGCTTTTTATGCCAAATTACCTTGGATTTCTGCCCAAACTCGACCTGATCCTTATCCTTAGCCGTGTAAGTGTGCATCATGCGCGCGCCGTCCTCCCACGGGGGCTTGTTGTAGATGCCGTCGACGTCCGACATCATGATGAGAAGGTCGGCTTGCACCTCGGCGGCCAACAGGGCTGATAGACTGTCGTTGTCCTTTAACCCGATACCCTAAAACACACACATCACATCACATCATCAGCATATGACAGTCCACTACTGGACGGTAGGCCTCTCCTATTAACTATGCGTATTATGAGGTAAATACCCATAATCGCCACGCTAGGCAAGCGGATTGGCGATCGCAGTAATGTGTCCACTATGATGACGCTGCTGCCCATCATCAATCTTTTATCAAATAATGATGATTGAAACTTCAATCCCTTAGTCGACTCTTACGACACCCGCAGGAGGAGTTGGGGTGGTAACAAATGTATTGTTACTGCCGTCACCACACGGAACAAAAATATCAAAATGTATATGTATATTATTTATCTACGTTTTATAAAAGAGATATTGATGTGCATAACTCAGGGTCGAAAACAAACTGTTTTACAACAAGTCCAAACCCTTTTTATGGCCACCAAAATGAATTATCATCGCTGTCATAGGTACTTGTAAGGGTCCATTGCAAAAAAATTGTACATAGTCAAGACCTTAATCAAAACAAAAATCACGATCGCATCAATTTGTGTTACGAAAGTAAGTCATATTTGTATGTGGTATACTGCGTTCAATATTTTGTATTTTTGGTCGCTCATATAACATTCGAATTTGACGCCATGACGCCCTTTTCAGTGCTAAAAGTTGAACTTCGTAACACAAAAATGCCATACGCTGCTGCCATACATTTTCTTGTTGATTAATCACTTTAATTATTTTATATTATAGTCCAAATGGCTTGTGACAGATCTGTCACTAGGCGCTCTAAGGGTTAAAGGCCTTTAATTATTTATTTTTTTTTGCAATTGGCCTACATATTAATAATTTTCAGGTAGTTCCCAGTATTTTGTGGTTAGCTCTATTCATTTTGGATGGAAATATTTACACCTAACCGAGTCATAATAATTTTAAACCTCATCATTATGATGGTTCATTGAAAATTAAATTAATATTTAATCCCCAACTGGGATGTACACTTGTACAATAGACAGCAGAGCTATTTCACTTTTCACTTACTGTTTACTGTATTATAATGAAACGTGAAAGTGAAAAAATCGCTTTATAGTTGACTGTAGCGGAGATATTAATCATAACAAAAATATTGAGTGATCCTTATTATTAAATTGTTACATTTTTTAATTTGCAAAAAAATAGGTTTAATATCAAGTTCAGCTGAAAAAATGTTGTCTTTTATTTAGTCGTAATACGATAAACTAGCTTTACCCTCGCGAAAACCTTTATCAGTGCCGTAAGTAAAAGAAAACACAATTTAAAGGAGCCGTCAAGTTTTTCCTATAGGATCCCGCGAAAGTTCCAAGTACTTTTAACAAGGAAGGCGACTCTTCTTTAATAATTCCCTTAGATCTTTGTCTTTGAAAATTCGATAAGGGTTGTTATGCTTGAGAATCCGGGTACCAATCCCAGAATAGATATTAGCTGAGTTGGTCATTCGTGGAATAATAGCCAAGTGTTTAATTCTATTACACTTTTACGTTTATTTGGAGCTTACTTTTAGGATCTTTTCCACTCCTCGATGTGTTACGGCTTAGAATTATGGGCAACGGCTGCTGAATGGCATCGTGTCTTTATTTTACAAAAGCGAGCTATACGCATAATCTCACTAGTTCCGCCTCGTACTCCAGCGCAAGAGTTATTTAGACAAAACAACATCTTTACACTACCTTCTCAATACATTTATGAAGTTGCAAAACACGTCAACCAAAACCTTGACTCGTTCCCGTGCAAAATGATCACGCGCACAAGACATGGCTCCAAACACCAACTCCGCACTGACCCTATAAAACTGACCAAGTCATCCAAAATCATGTCACAGGTTGGACCTAGGGTTTATAATAAGCTCCCAGCGGAGATAAAGAATGCAGGTAGCACAACACTATTTTTAAATAAATTAAGGAAGTGGCTACTGCACCACTCGTTTTATGATTTTAATGATTATTTCAATCTACCTGACATTTTATAATTTAAATCCTGGAATAATTACATCAAATTAGTTTTTCGTATTATTATTGACATGTACCTACCTTATTAATTAATTTATTATTGTATGACATTTATTTTTAAAATGTAATCGAATCACAATTGTCATGTACAAACTTACCCCCTTATTCATAAACGTCTGCTAACTTAACAAGCCGCTAATAATCGTTCGTCCCTTTTGCTCTTATGGACACATTGTTGAGACCGAAAGGGACAAACAATTATTAGCGGCTTGTTAAGTTAGCAGACGTTTATGAATAAGGGGGTTACACTATAATTAGGTTTTTTCTTTTTATTTTACCATTTTGATTTTATAATAACTTGTTGACATGTAATATTTAGAATATTATAAATAAATGACTATGACTATGACTATGATCGCTTTACGATTGGGATGACGGCTGTAGATAAAATAAATTATTTCATATAATACACGAATAAATGATTACGTAAATGTTGATTGCAGTAATTTTTGTACAGAACTACTATTTAATAAATTGGAAAAAACTTAAAAAAGTAGGTTATTTGGCAATTTACAAACACCGCACTTTTTTGTATGTTATGATATGAAATAAAACTTCATAGTAGCGACCGTTTTGACAGCCATTCATCATGCTTGTTATACCTTAATGTAAACTGAAACAGAATGTTTGTTACTATTACTAAATTCTTATTTTCGGTACATATGGTGTTTTTTTAATGTACCAGTGCGAGAAGTGGTTCATTTCTTGTCAGATCGAAAATTCGGAGGGCCTATACTCAAAAATGTAGTAAAATACACGTGCGATACTTTTTTTTCGCACTTGTATCGTAATGTACTATTTTAAGCAGAGACTTCATTTGGTTCTAGTTAGCTATTTCGTTTACTCCGAATTCGGTGTCATTTGTCAGTCAATGCTTGCCAATGCCACGCTCGGTATGCCAGAGCCCGAATTCCAATTTCAAATCCAACCCAAAGAGGAAAACTTTGCCTTGTATGGGAGAGGTTAAAGCTTAAATTCCCTTATGCTCTAAATGTCATTCTATTATGTGAGATAAAAATGGACCTTATCCGCTTGCATGCTTCAGATATCGACGTGACGAGACGTGATCTTTATTACGTACGCAATAGAGTATATTTTAAATTCAAATTTACCTTCACATGCAGCTGCAGCTACCCTTAACCCTTATTAACTAGGCGATAGGGTTTAAAGTTTACCTTCTTCCCAGTGCCAGGCACAACTGTGTCGTCGTGGACGAACATGGGCGGGCTGACCGCATCGTTGGTGTTGATAATGGGGACAATGTTCAGGGAAATTAGTTCCGAGAGCGTGGCGAACAGGTGTTTGCGGGTCTCTTCGTTGTAGAAGTCCGGCTTGGTCACTAACACCTGGGAATAAAATGTTTTCATTAGTCTTTAGAGCAAATCGAGTCGTAGAAAGGAGCGTGTGTTGTGGTACGTCAAATTTATAAAATAACTCTCAAAAACTGACAGGCCGAAGCTAAACTGTATGCTTAGCACATAATTGGTATGTCAGTATGTCGCCACAAGATAGATTCTTTAGATCTTTTACTAACGATATGAATAAAACAGGGATGGATAGTCTATCTCATGCCTATTGTCGCACTAATCCTGTGCTAAGCCTACTGAATCGCATGTAAGATATCATGCTAGAGGCATGCAATGGACTGAAATAGGCTGATGATGATTAGCGCCGTCCAAATCCTGTTCACATCTCTAATTGATATTCGCATCTCTATTCCACTTAATTCAACCCTTTATATTTTCCTATATCTGCAAACCAGCTTGGTGGTCTATGCTACGATTTAATTACATAGGGTTGTGGAACGGGGAACCTAGTTGTACCAGTAATTGTTTTATCAGTTATCACTTACTTTATGTATGTCCACCAAAAAGACGATAACCTAAATATGACAATGACCCGTTCGGTTACCGCTTGAGGTAATATTGAAAAATAAACGCTACACGTAACATGTCTATAAATAGAAAAAACCAATAACACTCTGTTTACATTTGAGGAATGCGGAAAAAAGGAAAATAGGCCAGTTTGTTTGTTGACCTTAAATAATTGCACATTCATGGTTTTCCCTCGGTCATCCTGTTTGGCAAAAAGTTGATTATCTTTTTGTTTAACGGATCCCAATAATACTTCCGTCGTTTGAAGAAACACGTAGCGGAAGGCGCAGAAATGTCAAGATATTATAAAGTACTTAGTGAATCGTATTTTTCTTGTATATTATTGCCATGGTTCCTGAGTCACGCTGGTTTTATGCAAAATCATACTACTTAAACTATACAAATAATTAAGTAGCATATCAAACAAAAAAAATTGATTTACGTATTTAAAGTGTATTTTCATTTAACGTAATATAATATACCTACCAATATACCAGGGACCGGAATCATTATTTTCTCCATACAAAAAGAACGGTTATTTTTTCGCTCTATTTTGTTCTTCGATGTATAAATTTGAAGATAATGGAGTAATTTAAAAATATGACATTGTAAATTACATAAAATATTGAGCAGCACACAAAGAGTATAAAACACTTTAAACTATTGGGCCTTTTCGAGTTTTTAAAATACCGGTTCCGGTCCCTGGAATATACTACTAAAAGGCTAGTACTAGGCATAGTACCAAATGAACGTTGGCAAATAATAATTTGGTAAATATTGGTATGCCAAGTGAACTATCTGACATCATAAGTTGGTGGAGAAGTAAAATTAGGCGAAAAATATTTCCGCGAAATAGCAGTACTTACAACCTATAAATAGATTATCTTTCTTCTATTCCTAATAAACCCTGTTAAAACTATTTATGGCAATGCTTATTTTATCCAAAAATAAACTAAACCCTTCAAGCTAATTTTGATTAGATCATCACACTGTAACTTACTCAAGGTTGTTTTGAAATTTTTTAAATGTAGATTCTCTTTTTTTAAATAAGTCCCTTGACTCTTGGGATTATCCTCTCGAGCTCTATAAATCTGATCTGAATTTCATTTTCTAACGGAGGATTAGCTAGAAACGTGTGACGAGTTTTCTTTCTTATGGAACTTGTAAAGTTTAAAATGTTTATCTTATACAGTTACATTAGGTAATATAGATCTAAACAAATGACTCGCTAAAAATATGTATAATATTAACCTTTTGACCGCCATAGTCTGATATATCAGACAATCAATACCCAGCTCGTGTCGCCGCAGTCTGATAAATAAGACAATTTTTTTCATGTTTTTCTCAAGATATTTCTTTACTTTTACAGAATTTACTTGGGTTCTTTGCATAAATAAGTCGCAGTAATTGTTGATTAAGTAACAGAGAGACTGGTCTGTTGATTTTATTATATTTTCTAGATAAAAATAAACTTCAATTATACCATTAGATTATGTATGATTTTACCCCAAGTCTCGTAGCCAAAGTCTTATATAAAAGACACTAGTGTTGTGACAATGATTGGTATTGGCATATCTACGTCGATTTTCTCATTCGATATTTAGATTTACGACGTAAGATTTATGCATGCGACTGACCTTACTTAGCTAACCTATTTTATCACTTCGATATGTTCTTATAAAATTATGACGTAAGTTGTCTAGTATTCTACAATATCATCCGCTGAAGAATTAGGTATTTAGAATTTTAGAAGGAGCGGACGAAAATGAAGATTTCGAATTTGTCATAAAAATAATCTGCCGCAACCAGTATCTGTCCTTAACTGAATCAAGTTACCCAATGACTTAAATAGCTACACCAAGTGTTGATACATTCGCTTCATACGCAATTGCCATGTAGATACTCCTTCGGCAGTTCTAGGTGCACGTTCAGCGTCCGGAAACTTGACTCTCAACACGACATGCCATGATGGCCTCGCAGTACATGATAGAGTACCTAATCCTTGTCATTGTGATACCATCACTCTTTGGACATTTTGATTCCATGGATGTTTTGACCCTTGGACATTTTGACACTTGTTCATATTTGAGTCCTTGGAAGTTTGCAAAGTTGAACTTGGAAATAGATATATTTATTTGAATTGTATTAGTGCCTACCTACCAGGGTTTATCAGTGAAGCCTGTTTTTTTATAGATGGTAGAAATTTGAATCGATAAATAAGGTAAGACTCTGTTTATCGTGGTTCATCGGTAATCCCTACCAAGTCATTATATTCCGCAATAATAATCAACACAGACTACGCCGTCGTCTTAAAAATGAGACCGCATGTGACGTCAAAGATGTAAAATAGAAAATTTTAGTGATGTGGAATACTCGATATTTCAAAATTATGTAAAGTCAACAAAATATGTAAGAATGGTACTGTTTAGTAGTTTAAACAATTTGAGTACTATAATGTTGAGCTTACAATATTTATTTATCAAAAGAATTGTAAAATTTAATGATTTATTAAGCCAAACAACGTCGAAATTTTCAGATTCGATACGTTTCTAATGCGATCAATCCTCTCCCTACTAGTGCCAACTTATCGACGAAAAAACAATGAAGCCTTCGCCAATGTCTGAAATAGTAGACCGCTCATGACGTCACAGATACGAAATGAGAAATAGTAGTGATGCAGCAACTACCATGAATTAATTTGCATAGCTGATAAAATTCACAGATTCAAACCATTAATAAAAGGGACGAAACCATAATAAACACATTGGTAAACGTGATTTAATTATAATAATATAATATTTAATGACAAGGTGGTAAAAAATGAAGTTATTCACAGTAAACTATAAACAATAAAATATTTTATCGTAAGTTATGTGGCAAGCACTACACAGTTTGTTATAACTTAGTATAGGCGGCGACACGGGCACGTTCGATGATATCCCAAGCGGCGTTCAAAAGGTTAAGAGTCATACATTACAATACATTTGAAAGTGAAAATCGTCAATAATGAATTAACGTATACAAATTGCATTTGTTAAGATATTATTATGAACTATTTGTATTACAAAAAATAGTTTTGACGAATATGTATTCATTATTTAGTATCCAAAAACACTATTAAGTATAAGAAATTTTGTTTTGAGAGGACGTTGATTCATACAATAGGTACTATATATCTAGATTATTGAATATAAATTTTCATAACACCACATTAATGTTACAATATTTTGAGTAAACATGAAATAAATTTATTCTGCATTATTATTCTTATATTTAAATTAACTGTGTACTTGATACACAATATCGTACAATTTTTAATCTTTGCACTAAACCTCAGCAGAATTTCACGTATATTTTTATGAATTCCGTCAAAGCTTTTAAGGTTGAAATATAAAAACATACACCAAAATGTAAAATTAAACGCCGCATACATTAAGCGACCGCTTGGAAAACCATATAAATAAAGTGAATTATCCATATAGCGTAAGCGACGCTACCGCGAATTTCGGAATTCATAGATTTGTCTCTATTACTCCAACGTAGGCCTCATTAGAGTGACAGAGACAAATCCTCGAAATTGGTGCATTTCGAAGTTCGCGATAGGGCCACAGTTTTTCTATGGTGTCACAAAACGCGTGTTTCACCTTTAAGCGTGCATAAACATTTTTAAAGGAAAAGGTACTTACCCTTTAAAATTGTTCAGGAAATACTTATCTTTTTCGAATTCATATATTTTTTAACAGTTTCCGTGGCTTAGTTGGTAGTGAGCATGATTCCGAAAAATGTATAGACAGAGTAAAATAAATGCGGGATGCGGTTAAAGCACTCATGTGCTCTGAAGAGGTTAAACTGCCATATAAAAATAATCGATATCATTTAAAGGGTCAGCGGGTTAAATTACGTCATTACACTGCTGTAATAAAACAAACATGTTTGATTCAAAATTAGCAATTGAGTGTTTCTTTTTTAATTATAATTAACACTCAACTATGTTTTAATATAAATTAATTAATTATGATAAGCAAAATCAATAAGTGTTTTTAACAGTTTAATCTTTTTTACGGTTTACTAATTATGATAGTAACACTATTTTTTTATTACCATATGGGTGAATTAAAAATTTTCTATCGGTTGTTGCCATGGTTACGGTCGCCTGAGTCACGCTGGTTTTATGCAAAATTATGCTACTTGAACTATGCAAACATATTATAAGACCTTTTCTTAATGGG